>MU158712.1:908756-1022445 GCA_015888305.1 Antheraea pernyi
CGGGACCCTCTGGGAGGAGGCGACTCTCCAGCCCCTCCAGACGCGCGTTCAACATATTGCCGAACGACGCCTGGAGAGACCGCTCGAGGCGCGAGACGGCCCCGGCGAGAACTTCCTCCCACTGATGCGAAGGAAAGTCCGCTGCCATTAAGGGCGCAGGAGGCGGGGGCATCTGCCTCTTGGCATTTGCCTCCTGCTTCCATGCTAGAACCTCCGCCTTGAGGTCTTCGACCTGGCGGCGGAGGTTCTTGGTGTCCCTCTGGAGTTTTTTAACCTCCAGCGACTCCGTGCGGTCGGCCAGCGCCTCCACCACCTACTTAAGGGTCCTTGCTGCCCCCTTCAGCACCTTAATACAGGGCCCCGACAGGTTCCCTGACATCTTGACGGCGTCGAAGATATTCGACACCTTGACCCCCGCCAGCGTCTTCAATGTGAAGACGTCCATGTCCTCCACGTCCATGAGCTCTGCCTCCGAGCTCGCCGCTGACCCCGCCTTGGAGCCAGCCTTGGAGCCGGCCTTGGAGCCGGCCTTGGATCCGACTGCCGAGGCAACGACTGAGCCGGTGTCGGAACCCGCCTCCGACTCCGCCGCACTCAGGCTGCCGGCCAAGGCCCGGTCAAACGACCCGTCAGCCTCCCCCATCACCCCGCGACCACCCACGTTGCGGCTGATCCGCCTCGTACTCACCTTGGGAGCCGCCCGCTCCTCTGACTCCGTATCGGAGTCCATCGCCGCGCTTATGCGTTTTTTAGTTACCCTTTTGGCACTCATGGCTTACCGGGGACCAGGGTCACCGGCAAACCAAGAGGCAAAAGGGGCAAAGTCCGTTTAACACGCCAGGTAAATCAGTGAGCCAGAAAACAGTCCGAAAGAAATAATCAAAGTCAAAAATAAATAATCCACGTCAAAAACCAAAAAAAACAAGCCAAGTCGGGTGTGAAAGCAGGTCCGTAGTCCGTAAGCACGCCAAGGTCAAAAAGAAAATCCACGAGATACCAACAAAAGCACCCATAAAAACCCGTTGGTCAGTCAAGGTTACTTTAAAATACGCTAGTACTGAATATAATGAAAAAGGTGAATTGGAATTGGAGCGGATTTTTGAGGTTTTTATGGGTGCTTTTGTTGGTATCTCGTGGATTTTCTTTTTGACCTTTCACCTTTTTCATTATATTCAGTACTAGCGTATTTTAAAGTAACCTTGACTGACCAACGGTCATTGACATATCTTCTTTACTGTATTCTTTCTTAAATACTCAACGACAGAACACTTAAGTTTATATATTAAGGATCACTCAGTATGTTTATTTTTCTTCACATAGATAATTACTGTAAACCTCAAAACCAAAATAATAATGAGCGAGTAATTACATCGTATTAACATTTGTTGGCTAACTTCGGACTTCGGTTTGCACACGTTTCCTAACGCTAATTATACTCTATATTTGAGAAGGCAATGCCACCTGTTTATATACGTATTATTATTTTAACACATATAGTTATATATATATATTTCGGTTCTATACGATAATTTTAATTATGATTTAATTGCATATTCTATCGATTAATGTCGGTGGTCAAAATATTGTAGATGAAAAAAGGGTGATCCGAATAAGCTGAATCAGCTGAAGGCTGATAAGGAAGTTATGAGGAATAGAAGCATCGATTTATCGATGGTAAGAAAAGAAATTCTTGATGAATCGGCGAATCTAAAGATCGGCATTTTCTAAACAAAAATAAAATGAAGAAAATCGCTTGACAATCAAAAGAGAAAATCGTACTAAACTGTTTTTTGTTTGTCTTCATCTATTTTCACATAGACTAGTGTCTAGCGGTTGAATTTTAGACCATAATTCAATATTATGGTTAAAACGATCTTTTTCCAAATTATTTTATTGATACGAAACCTCGTGAATGTCAACTATTCAAAAAAAAATTAACTAAGAAACAGAGAAGCAAGACGTACTTAACGTTTTTGTGATCATATAGTTTGTGGGGATTAACTAATTAACTAGTTAATACCCGCTACTCGGTTATCATAAAAATGGTTTGAAAACTTAGTTTGAACTAGATTAATTGTGAGCAGTTCTTTATTATTAAGCATAATCATATGAAGCCTTAGATTGTACTCTGAAGAGTCTTGCCTCTATTATGTGTGCTTTATTAAAATCAGTTCAACCGTTTCAAAGATTGATCCAAACAAACAACACACTTTAGTTTTATTTATATGTATAGATTGCTGATAACATAGCCTATAAATCAACGTAGGATGAAGTAACGACACAGCGTAATGTAAGATCAAAGCCGATATAACGTTTTGAAAGGATAAAATCTATTTCCGATGTTTAATACATAGTTTATAGTTGTTGATCTGTGAGCCAAGAGCTTAATCTTATTATCGTTACGCTCTTGGGCAAATTACATGCCGTTTGTGTTTTTTGAAAGTTGACTATTACACAATTACACTACAGTCTCACTCTTTATGATGCTGTAGTCGCAATTCTCTCGAAGGTCATTTCCTTATTTCTCTTCGTATTCCCTGCGATGTATCGAATAAAACATTGGAGCATTTTTGTTTCGAACTATAACGCTTTTGGTCTGACTGGCCTTCACAGTTTCAAACGCAAAGGCGCCGAAGTGGCCGAACCTCGGTTTGGGCCTGTAATGCAAAATCACTAATCTAAGTAATGTAAACTAGCTAAGCTAATTTTATGTATACATGTATGTATGTGTGCATCACTAAAGCAAACATGTATTTTCAATCTGACTAAACTAACTAAAAAAAGAAAGATGTACCCTACATGTGTACCTATTGCATGTATGTGGGGTGATGTGTGTTGAACTTATGAATGCAGTGTCACTGTATCAAGCTAACAGCGCGTTTGAGGACTGCAACTGGCCTGACGGGACTTGACAATTTCACCGGATTATATCTCTCTGGCGCGCTCTAATATCCCTTTGCACAAAGGAGGGTGGAAAACTCTGGCAAACGGTCGTCATTACTTAAATTATTTGATAAAGTCCGAAACTGGCTATTTTAGAACCCCGTTGTATTCCGTTCCCACGGTCGTTTATTTGTATCGAGTTCACATACATGCTGTAATATTGATGTTCACATACATGATGTAAGAGGAATTGTAATTAAATCTTTAACAGAGTAACTTACCATAAAATAATATAATAGTTATTGATTTTTTCAATTTCAATTACGGGGTCACATAACTTCAAGTTGGCATTGTAATACTGACATTTTGGTATTTTTACTATCGTTTTACGTTGATTAGAGAGCCTAACCACACGTTACTTTTGAAAATACTGAGGTAGATGTTTAAAATGACACCTTGAGAATAATGGGACTGAAAAATTGGGAGTTCTTTAAAGTGCCAGTACTTTTGATGTAACTAAAATATGTCAATAGAAGTTTTTTTTTAACAGTCGTCAATCCATATCCCCCGTGCCACCGCCACCGTCCTCTACGGGTGGTACACTACCGCGGCCCGGCACTAAGCAAGTCACCGTCACCGTTCAAGAGACTGTCGTCGAGCCGGCGATGGCTCAACAACAACCGCCCCCGACAGCCGCCGTCGTTCGCCATCATCATCATGCTTCCAGCGCCACTAAGGAGCTGGACGATCTCATGGCGTCCCTCTCTGACTTCAAGGTATTCATTTATTTATTTCATTTTGAATAACTAGCTGGACCCACTGTTTCACGTAATACTTGGTGTTATAAAAAGTATCGTATACTTTTATCCGGGACTCAAGCGACCTTCATGCCGAATTTCGTTGTGGTGGGTTCAGTATATATGTTAATTTTTAAAAGTAACAACAGATAGTTGATTACGCATTTATTATCCTTAAAGCAGAGTTTCTTTACCGTACAAAGTATTTTCTATGGTCAGAAATCAATTAATAAGTATCTGAAAATTATTATTTGAAAGTTGAGATAATTATTATTATCAGTGTATTTTAGTATTACATTTTAATTTCATACTTTAAAAAAAATAATCTTAGGATAGGGAAAAATATGACGTGTTTGCTAACTCTTAACGATATCTCAGCCAAAAATTAAAGACGGAATATTAACGGATATGCCAGATTAATGTGATCAACCAATAAGTAAATAGCAACACGCAGCATTTCAATTAATACACGTGGATGTGAAGCTACAAACCATCTGCGCTTGTAATATAAAATAACTCTTAAATAATCGCATGAGCTGAAGTGAACACAAACAGCCAAAACGTAACCCAATATACATATCTATTCATTAGCGTATTGTCTTCCAAACAGCAAACCAAAGCGTTTCGGTGAACCGCTGTGCTACTGAAATTGCAGAATTATATTACAGACACATATTCTTGTGGTTTTGGCAGACAAGTCTCTCAGAGAATTAGCTAACGAATTCTCTTGATTATTGATGAAATATATTACCATGTTGGGTTTAGGTTTACATATCTCTTAAATTACGTGTTATTGTTTTTTATTATGGACAACCAATCTTCTAGTAGATTTTTACTACCATTATCGAGTACGTAATAAGTACTAAGATACCAAAAAAAGTTTCAATGAACTTCTAGCAAGGGATCACCATTTTGATAGAATACTGATCATTAGAAAATAGTACGAATTTAGGCCTAAAGGATGTCTATCCAGTGACCCTAATAATTAAAAAGAACACAAACCATTAACAGAAGCAAAGAGTTTTTATTTTATTTTCGGCAACCAATCTTGTAATAGATTATTACTGCTATCGTCGAGTAGGTAAATAATATTACAAGTTTCTTGTGATCATTTCAATGAACTACAAGATGGTGGCCGTGTCGTTAGAACTTTCCAAGGAGTTTTGTGGCAAGTCAGAGTCCATTCCCCACGGTATTATTTCGCATCCAGATCACTTATACACAATAACCAAAATATATTACGTAAAAAAATACACATATTACAATATATAGAGTCATAACACAAGATTATAAATAAAATATAAAACATTACAACAACTCGCATGACATTCAAGATCCCGCCAAAAACCCCTGTCATTGAAAATTACTTGTCATCTATGAGATATGATTAAATGTATAGAAAATAAAGAAATAAATTATTTTTTATAGGCCTCTGATACATGCCGCAAATAAAATAGTATGTACCTATATGATTTTATTGTGTTCTAATTTGAATTTGTTTTGTTTCTATATTATTGGTATATATAATTTATGTTATTGGTATATTTTGCTTCCAAGTATAAAGAAATCATTTAGTATCTATAATTTTCTGAGCAATAGGGTCGTATTATTTAATGGAAACATTTCGCCGAATGATTTAAAATATATATACTTGTGTAAAAGCATTTTGTAGTACAAGGTTACATTTGATAAATATGTCAGCTGACGGGATTCGTCGCCGAAACGAGTCTGCCAAGATGACACTCGACCTAACGCTTTCAAGAAAGCTTGTAGTATTTCATTGTAAATTTTACGGTCAATTTACAGTGCAGAAATATATAGGTAATCACTGCATTAATAAATGACGTTAATTAACCACATGTTATACGGATTTTACTGCGAAAGAGAATTATACGCGCCAATGTACTTTTAAAAGTCGCAATAATTTTAAAACTACGTTATTATTCAACGCTAGATACCATTGATATTTTCTCATTGATACGTCTTCAATTAACTGGATAAACCGTGTTTATAAATTAATGCCTTCCTTCGCAACGCAACGGCTTGGATTCGATGTGATATATTGGTGCGGTGTTGTTGAGTCATCGACACATCCTAAGGTCCAGTATCGGGCGGCAGCTGTCACGGCCACCTCGGCACACTGCACCACAGCAAACTCTTTACCGTTTATTATAATATTTACAACTCGCCTTTCTTGGTCGACGGCTATTTCCAGCCGCGCCGGAGTACCGTCACTCCAGCGGTACGCCCGTCCCGCTCGCTCGTTTCCAACAGCCCCGGCTCTAAAGATAGTCCCGGCCGTTACATCACAACCGTGGAGGGGGCGCTAGCTTATAATATTAGAGTACACAGAAAAACATTTCACTCGGACGGCAATCGTTCCGAATCACCGCGACCGGACGGTCACCATCTGTACGTTGAGCGAACGCGAGCTTTTATTTGGCCTCGCATATGACGTAGTCCAAGCATTAGACTGAAATTGTTTTTGTTTTTCTTTTTTTGTTTAAAAACGATAGACGTTTTTCTCTTGGTTCTGCAGGTAAGCGGCCCAGGAGGTGAAGGCGGTACCCACGTGCATCGTGAGAAACGCGCGTGGCAGGAACATTACCGCAGCAACCCGCGCCAACCGGAGTCCGCCTCTCTCGAGCATATGCTCGGATCTCTCCGGGCAGACATGAGCCGTCAAGGAGTACAGACGCCCCAGAAGGGATGCTGCAACGCCTGCGAGAAGCCCATCGTCGGGCAGGTGGGATAAATGCCCACTCTACTAGCGTGTGTATCGGTTACGTGTGTTCAAGTGATATCGAGGGACTGTTGTGTGCTTCAGGTCATAACGGCGTTGGGTCGCACGTGGCACCCTGAACACTTCACCTGCGCCCACTGCAACCAGGAGCTAGGCACGAGGAACTTCTTCGAGCGCGACGGCAGACCATATTGCGAGCCCGACTACCATAATCTGTTCTCGCCGAGATGCGCTTACTGCAACGGCCCCATCCTCGACGTTAGTCCTCGATTCACTACTCCCAAACAAATCGAAACTTATTATACTAATACTTAAAGTTTAATATCGTTTGCAGAAATGCGTAACAGCGTTGGAGAAGACCTGGCACACGGAACACTTCTTCTGTGCCCAGTGCGGTCAGCAATTCGGCGAGGACGGCTTCCACGAGAGAGACGGCAAACCGTACTGCCGTACTGATTATTTCGACATGTTCGCACCCAAATGCGGTGGTTGTAATAAACCCATCATGGAAAACTATATCTCAGCGCTCAACACGCAATGGCATCCGGACTGCTTCGTTTGCAAGGTTTGTGTTCATATCCTCAGGTCTTAGCTACATTAAATCTACTACAGAAAGGTTTGTCTCAAGCGCTCTTTATTGTTTATAAAAAAGCGCCAGGTCAAGTATGATAATCGCGCGATCGTTCAAATTAATCATTTGAACGTTTGCGAAGCGATAATGAAACATTTTCGGTCACACAGGACTGTCAAAATCCAGTTAAAGGGAAATCGTTCTATGCTATGGAAGGGAAACCGGTGTGCCCGCAATGCGTCGGCGTCGATGAAGACGAATAAACGATGAATATGATGCTCCCCAAAACGAATGCCCTCCCCCATTTTCTTTACAGCTATGCTCGTCGGGTGATATTATGAAATGACTCCTTCCAACGCACGACACAAACACAGATGTTACAAACACATACAAAATCAATATAATCTAGTCTAGCGTACTACACATTAGAGAAAATTATTAATGTTAATAATATATATCTATTTTTATAATAATTTATATTGTAATATTAAGATGTATAAATAAAGAGAACAAAAAATTGAAAACAAAAAAAAAACAAAACAAAAAAATTATCAAAAAAGAGATTTAAAACTATTTTGAAAATAGAACTGCATCATGCGATTACGGCATGCTTGTCAGAAAGGTCGCGCAAGGTCACGTGCGTACGCGGACGCCAATGACCTTTCCTATAACTCCATTGTTATATTCAAACGAAGGACGGTGGTTGAAATATACAGCGAAATTTTAAAGGGGGTCAAGTGTTAGGCGTATAGGGTTTCCCGTTCGCATCGCTAACTCGGCCGGGCTATAAATAGGCGTGGGTGTGACGTCACGCGGCAGCCACACCGGCTGCCGGTGATCCGGCCGCGAAGTTTATAGGCCATTAGATTAAAATTTCATTTGTACTATTTTATATTACCCACAGTAATATGCGGCCACTGAAGAATTATGTTTGCGTACTCGAAATGTATTTGAATTTATTTCTTCTCGGCTCAATATGGTTCAATGAATAATAATATCTCTAAGGAAATTGAGTCTTAATAAACACAAATATAACTTCTATGGTGATAATAAAAGATCGAGTGTTTTAGGTTTCTTCATAATATGTTTCGGTCCTAATTTAAAGTCCTAAGTTAAATACAAACTGAATCCCGCGTCTAGGTACATTGAATTTATCCGTGTCATGCGTTCTATGCAGAACATAGTCAAGTTTTCTACACACATAGGTGAAGTAATAAACCTAAGAAGTTAGGGAATTCAAAATATCGCGTAAAAGGGTTATTGCCCACTTACTAGAAAAAATCTTGTAATCTTTGTTGCACGCAATTAATATTCAATACATTTTCCAGCTTTTCTATTCAGCATAATGTTAAAATATTCGAGTAAAAAAATATCTGGTGCGTAATAATATCTGAACGTATAATAAATACGTCACCGACGGAAAAATATAATATTCTCAATAAAACACTATAACTTAGATTTGTAAAAAAATGAATTAAAGTTTATTCTATTTAATTGTATAAATAAACATGTACCTTTCTGAAAACATTTAAATTTCTCAATTCAATACAATTGTTTGGGATTAGAGTTAAATAAAAAAAAAAGTTCCATCACCAAATCAACATAAGTAACACACATTCAATATTTATTTGCTAACTAGCGGGCCCGGCAGACGTTGTCCCGTTGTACTATGTAATGATTAATTAATTAATCCAACACACACAATTAAATTTATTTATTTATATAATAATATATATTTATATATAATTTATATTAATTTATTAAATCTTTGGTTTTGTTAGATATTACAGTTCATTTGTTTTTAATTTAGTTACATAAACACGTAACGTGCCTGTGGTAATATATATCGTTTTAATTTTTTTATTATTTATAAATTCGATATAAATTGTAACATTGTAATAATACTAGATATTCGACATATATAAAATATCTATATTTTTAATCACTCTAAAACCTTCGCTTTCAATGGGAATGATTCATTTTTATTATAAGTATAATTATATAATTCAATCGTCTATTTCTAAGTATAAATAGTTCTTACCATAACATGCATGCAATCACTTTGATGTGTGTATAAAAAAATCATGTTTTTTTAACGATAATGTCATCTGACGTTAACTTACTATACAGTAGAATTTCTTAAAAGATACAAATTCTCAAAAATTACCAACAACGGTAAGGCGTATTTAAATTATAACCTTATCTTGTGTATCTTCTAACCTTTGAAATACTTGAATATAACAACAATTACGGTGAGAAAGTATGGAAGTCCATTCTGTCCAGAATACTAAATAGGTTATCAAAACGTAGAACGACCTAAAGATATACTTAAACGATATTTTTGAAATAAAACGTCTTACGTCGCCTTTGAAATTCTGACCGGCAATTTTTATGTGTGACGAATAGTTGTAGGTATTAACACTGTGTCGGCTAGAGTGTTGAAAACACCGGATCTCCGAAGTCAAGCAATGTCGGACGCGGTCAGTAATTTGATAGGTGACCGTTCGTATATACCGCGTGATGTTGCCTTTTGTTCTAAATTTTTACCCGAGTATCTATTAAAATATTTACCTGTTATACAAAAGTTTCACTTATGTCTTTACAACACATCCTGTTTACCAAATTATAGTAGGTCCCAATATTTCCTTTACAATAAAATATTTATTATTTAACTTTTATTATAAGACCTTTGTATTTGTTCTGCAATGCCTAAGAAATACAGAATAAGTTTTATTATATGCAGGGTTTTGAAGGTCACAAAATGGAATTTATACCAATGTTATTTCGATTCCAGGAGTGCCGGGAACCTTTCCACGGCGGTTCGTTCTTCGAGCACGAGGGTCAGCCGTACTGCGAGACCCATTACCATGGGAAGAGGGGCTCTCTCTGTGCTGGTTGCCATAAGCCCATCGCTGGGAGATGCATCACAGCCATGTTCAGGAAGTTCCACCCGGAACACTTCGTCTGCGCATTCTGCCTCCGACAACTCAACAAAGGCACCTTCAAAGAGCAAAACGACAAGCCGTACTGCCACGTTTGTTTCGATAAACTTTTCGGTTAATATAATGATATAACCGAAAAGCTGTAGATACATGCTCATAAGTGCTTCGATATCACCATGTTAAAACTTGGCTAGCTAACAAATGTGATCTAGCCCCTTCAATCCGCCCTAAACAAGAAAAGAATGAAATATTTTATTGTTGGAACAACCATACAATTAAATTAAATTACCCAAACTAATTAGACAGAAAAAAAAAATACATTTTAAAAATGAAAAATAGATGTCCAACAATTTGCGAACCCATTCAGCAAAAATTTGCAATACTATAAGTAGTACTGCAGCGCTGATTTTCGATGGGAGCCTATATAACTATTTCTTTTTCGCTACCGACATTGAGAATACGCCGTCTCACTTCCACACTTTATCTAAGATAATGTGGCCGTTACAATATTAGATTACATACGTGTGCGTTATCGTGCCATTTTATTTTGTCAAAATATCATTTAGGTAACGTATCTATTAGCTTTTTATTTATAAAATATATCATTGGGTTAATATAACCTAACCATCAATTTATTTTATAATCCAATCCAATATTTCAGCTCATCGAACAAAAACATAGGTGATACATGAGTCATTAAATTTCAAAAGAGCTAAATCCAATTTTAGCCGTTAATTTTGTACATGTAAAATATAAAGATCTAAAAAAAATGAAAAACCTTATCAACGGCAATATTTGAACTTCGCTCCCGGTGTATAAAAACTGAAAATCTTAAAAAAATTAAACATGTTATATGAAGGTTTGAAATTGTATTTAGCTTATTTTTAAATGTAACGACACACATGTAGATTCGTTATTTTGAATTCGCCTATAGCCAATATAGAGATCTCAAGTTTCCAAAATAAAAATGTACATCAAATAAGGTTTGCAAAATGACGTCATAATGCAATGTAAAATGTATGTCCTAATAATCGACTATTTCTGAGTCATAATTAACTCCTTAACTTTTTTTTTAATAACCAGATCTCACAATAGCGGACTATGTTTATAAATCTCGAGCCAATTTGTCTTTTGACCAGTGATTCATAGATCTACATTCGTTTTTATGAAGCTTGAACTTTATTGATGTTATTACAAAAAAGTTAAATACGTACTGAATATTTGCTTTAATAAAGTTTGGATACCTACGTATTAAATGCACCGCGCTTGCTGAACGTTCGACATCTTGCTCTTCTATCTCTTTTTGGTTAGGTTAGGTTAGACTTGCGAAAAAGGATAACACGATCATGCCGCGGCAGCCGTCGGTAAGCGCGGTGCATTTAATACGTAAGTATCCAAACTTTTTTTAAAGCAAGTATTTAACTTTTTTGTAATAACACGGTCGGTGTTTTCGACAGCCCAGGGGTTAACATGATTTTTATCTTGAAAAATGGAGAACTTATTTGTTGCAATGACAATATTGTTTTAAAATGGCTTCCTAATACAATAAACGATGTATGAAAAGACTATCGCATAGTATCAAAGTCCTTGATGAAATTGCAGATTATGTCGCAAAAATAAACATTAAGTTAGTGGTCGAATTGCAAAGGACTTTAAATAGGATTTATGGTAAAATATACGGGAAGTTATTAACATTCGAAAAAATCTAGAAAATGTTCAAAATTATAACTAAATGTTATTCCAAAGGCTACCGATATTATCGAATTCAAATGTCATTATGGATCAAGCTATGGAATACAAACTGTGAAATTTTACCAATGCAACTGTTTGTACCATAAGATAGTTTCAGGTTGATGGACCGTGTAGTTAATCAATGATTAATCTTAAGCCATTTATTTACAGTATAGTTAGCTCAGATTTGCTCATCCCAGTCAAGTTATTTTAGACTTTATTCACTTTGCACTACGAATCTATTTATCAGGATTTCATAAGCAATTTGCGAGATGTTAATAGCTTTATATGTCGAATGTTGACTATTTGACAACAATTATAGTAGATAGCGTAATAATTGTTAAAAAAGAATTTCTTTGGTAACAATGAAAACAAAAATACAAGATGGAATTTTGACATAGAGGACGTAATTTTTCTATGAATAAAAGAATGAAAGAGAGATAAAGAACTATGCAAATATAAATATAAATAAATGACCTCGATAAAATAAGATCAAAGGGTATTATTGACTATGATATTAACTGATTTGCTCATCTGCACAATCGAGACTACATGTTGACAAATGTCGAACACATTTGTTCGCCACTCCCACATATCTTTCTGCCAATTCCAACCTATCCTAACCTAGCACGTCGCTATTGGATTTACGGTAGGAATGATAAGACTCAATAAAACTCATCAACATATGCCCATATAACCGAAATGAATATTCGAAACTTTAACGATTCACGCCTGTTATTTTGCATATTACCGAGATAATTTGTAGAATAAATTATATCGGCACTTAGCGGTAACATTTATACTAAATAATTATTTTAGAGTGATATGTTTTTGACCTTCAAAGAAGTTTCTCGTATGTCACGTATATTGAATTGTACGCGTATTTTTTCTAAACTTTATGATTTTAAGGTATATTTTTAAAGGTAAAGGAAATAAAGAGGGGTACAATATTTGATGATAAATAAATGCCCACAAAAATATAGTCCATCAGAAATTTTATTAAAAAAATATGTCATGACATACAGGCTATTTTGAATTCTGTCATTATCTCGTTAAGCACCGATATTTCTAGATTATATCGACAAGGGAACACTCGACTCGTGCGTGTCTGTATATAATTTTCTTCGATAAGATTATAAGGACACTATTATAATCAACGAAGCTGATAATAAACGACCCGACGGTGATAAGCTTGACATTATAACTCTTTAGTACTCATAGTTGTTTATCGATAACAAATTCAGGGTATTTTTTAAATATTATTGTAGTTGATTTGCTTATATAGTGGGAAAATACATACGATTCTACTTGTCTATTTAACAACTTACTCTCAGATTTAATTTCTGGTTAAATCACAGTACATGCCCATTCGGGACATTTAAGGGCGATACATTAAGGAGGCACCAAATTGGGTTAGATAGTGATTTATAATCTCAAGGTTGAGGGAAAGTATACCGATGTCGTGGGACGGGGGATAGAGGGATGGATTAGTTCCAATTGGGTTATCTGCAGTTGGTTCCAATTGCGGGGTGGTAGGGTTCTACAGCCTGACTGGGTCGCAATCACCATGTATATGGCGAAAAAGCCCGTCATAGTGGTTCGCTTCTGCGGGTCGCGATTCAGGATCAGCCTGTGCATATCCAGCTTTTCGCAGGCCGGCATGACAGTGGCGACCGGCGATAGATACTGTGTCACTCGGTGGTCGCCATTGTTTTAGGATTGTACTGTTCTTACCACCAGGCACAGTGCAGTCATTTTGCAGTGCTACAATAAAACAATGGGAACTTAAAGGATCGCCAAACTTATTTAGAATCTTCTAAGCTGGAAGGGAATGATTAAGGAAAGGGACGCCAATGTCAAGTTTTAACCAAAGTTCAGAAAACGCATTAATTCAAACCTGAAGGTTTGTTGTTGGTTAGTAGTTCATAACATTCCCAACTCTCAAAGAAACCTATTTGAAGCGAACATAACACGACATAATCTTGCACAATTATAATGGAATTTTATGGTCTATTATGCAGAACCAGCAAAGTAAAAGAGAAACCATAAGTTTTGAGATGGGGAAACGCAGGCAGGCGTTTGATTTGATGAATACTAACTAGAAAAGATATGAAATAATTGATGAACTATTTACTAGTACACTGTTACGTAGAATATAGTGCATGTGATGACTAATATTATACTATTTATATGAAAAAAAAAGTTCTACGATTAGATAGGTTAATGTGTATTCGCTAGATGTCATTTAATGTATGTCACAGACAGATTGTTAATTTAGTCATATATAATAGGATTAATATGAGATGTCGACGATTCTGATCAGATTCGTATTATAGCCATATGACAGTGATTTTCTTTTATGTTTTTTAGATTAACGAGAGCTTGTGACTTCGATCAATTAATAAAAATAGATATGTATATTTGCAAATGTTGGGAGTCTTTGCGTCTCATTGGTTACGTTCCTGGTATGGGTTGCGGTAGGGAGGGGGAGTGGATTTATTCTCCATTAGAGTGAACTCCATACAGTTCTGGCACGGAACAATGGTCCCCCCATTTCCCATCCCAAAATCCCTTATATTTACTTTGTTTTATTTTGATTCCGTTAATATTTAAAAAAAAAGGTTTAAAAAGTAAAATTATAATGAACGTCCCGAGCTCTCGTCTTTTTGTTTAAAAAATGCATTTTATGTTATTTATATATCGTCAGCTTATTGTCAAAACAAGATTATTACATTTTTGTTTTTGGTTAATTTTTAAGTTATCGATAATGTTTTTTATGTAATAGAAGTGTTAGTAATATGTACCGCACTGTTTTTTTACTTACAAAATGCTGTCTGTCATATAATTGTTTTAAACAGTTCGAACACAAAACTAAGGAAATGCTACTTATCTGGTTTTGACAGTAAGCCGACGATATATCGTACGCTTGACGCAGTGATCGATATGACTCGTATATTTTTAATAGGTAAGTATCTAAATATATCTTCCATTAGTAGTAATAAAATTCAATGCTGTATATTTATTTAATCCTCGTTAATTTACCAAGTGTATATTTTATTTGTAAATTCAATTAACGTTATCGTTCGAGTTCGTTAGCTTCGAGTGCCAAACTTATCGTCGAGCTGTACACGTGTTCGTTGCACGATAAAAAAATTAACGTTTAAAACATACACCTGTATGTAGACACAACAACAAAATAGACAGGCCCTTTAAACAATATAAATGTGGAAAACTGTTTGAATCGGTAAAAAAATAACAAAACACTTCTATACCATGCTTAGTAGAAAATTCCACTTAAATAGTTTTTTAATTGACGTTTGTTATTAATTCGTTTCTATAAAATACGCTTACAAATCGTGACATAGTTTTTTCTTATCAAAAATCCTGATACGAGTTTCATTTTTAATTGAATTAAATAACTTTTTAAAACGAAATAAAAACTATAAAATAATAAAAATGGACGCTTGTTTGTCATGTATATCTGTGTGAATTTTGTAATCGAATATTTAATATCTCTATGAGATTATAACACAGAAATAAGTAAGTTTTGTATGAACACAGACAAACAAAAAGTCGGGTTAATATTACAGTATGATCCATTTCTAAGTTGTTCAAAGTTTCAAGTCTCTAACTCATCTCAAAATTATATTAGTTTGATATAAAAATATCTATTTTCAGTTAATTTATTCCATTCTAAAGGTGTCAGCAGTTTATTATTGTTAGCGTACTGTACCTATCAATATAATTGTGTATTATAATAACTAATTATGTTAAAACAAAACTATAATATAGAACCGTTTCATAATTCATTAAATAAATGCGATTCTTTATTTAATTACTATAATGCACAGTGTGTTTGGTGAAGCGATAGCAGAATCTGATTTGCATTAATTAGTTGACCCGATGATGGCTCTAATATAACATATATGATACGATTTTATTGAATCTGTAATATTTTAACAAATATATTTAATGTTTTTTTTATTATGTACTGGTTTGATTTATTTTTTCATCATTTTTAGATACCCCACTTTATACTACTTTCATAATGATTTATTTATTTACACATTTTGCGTTAAATACGCAATGGCGGACTTAATGCCGAAGGCATTCTCTACCAGTCAACTTTAATGATATGAGTATTAAGCGCGCAGTGTTCGGTCAAATTATATTGTACTGGATTTTCGACCGATTTATTGATATATAGCATACTAATTTTCGAGCGTTAGAGGAAAAACTATACTTCGTAACCAAATATGACATTTTAAAAGAAAAAACGCATAATTTTTTTTTAAACAGAATAATATATCAATTATTACTGTGCGTACAAATTTCATCGGTTAAGAATTAATTAATAATAAATTTAATTATACTAAATATTAGATACACACCATTTTTAACTAAATTTTTAGTTGTATAAATATTACATTCCACAAAGTAAATCATTTGAAACTTACTGAACAGATATAATTACAATTTTGAGATGTCAAATTACAATAAACAAAAGACAGCAGGGGTTTGATTTATAAAGAAGAAGACAGTCTTCTTATTACAATGATATTATCATTACGTTGTATAAAACAAAGTCCTCTGCCGCGTCTGTCTGTCTGTTCGGGATAAGATCAAAAACTACTGAACGGATTTTCATGCTGTTATCAGTATATAGGAGTATATATATATATATTCATGAGGAATGTTTAAGTATATAATTTGTTTATATTTTTCTTATTCTCAGAGCAGGACAACGTCCACCGGGCCCGCTAGTTGCTTATATCTTTAAGACGAAAGGACGCATCTCCCTGTTTTTCGGATACTGAGTTTTGTATATGTTCCAAATCAGTACAAAAAGACGGTGTCTATGAGCTTGTGTTCTGAGATTACATTTCATATAAAAGCGAATTAGTAGTACATAATTTGTTAACGATGCAAAATACAGGTTTTTCGCATTTGCTCCGGTTTGTATTTTAGTTAAAAGTATAGTTAAAAACTCACTTACTGTTAACATTTTACAAGCTCCAAAATAAATCTCTAAAAATCTAAAATGTTCTAAAAACAACGGCAACGAAATATCAGTTAACCGTGCATAAAAAACATGTTAATGTATGTAACGTACATGTAGCTGTTAACCTTCGAAAATATATACTCTCGAATAAAAACTATTTATACAAGTGATCTTAAATTATCTTCGATTACAGCGATGAAATAACACATGGCATAGTAACACATTTTATCGTTGTATATGTAAATTATTTTTATAAAATATGTGTCGGTAATTCCAGTAATTTAATAAGTGTAGATACACATTATCTACTAAACACAGGATAAGCTTTTAACGATAAATACTAAGAAAATGTATGTACCTACATACTTAAAAGGATTTAACAAAGTTATATATACTGCCGTGCCTCACTCTTTAATGAAACTTTTCTTTACCATCTGGTTTTCAGACAATTCCAAAGACAATAACAATATAACAATCAACAATAACAATATAAGTGAATTAGTATGTAGTAAATTATTACATTTATTCAAGAACGTTAACAGAAGGAAACTGGTTTAAATTAAAATAAATACTAATATAATAACTGGTTTAATATTAAAGAAAATTACTGCAAATGTATTGGTTTCCTTATCCATAGGGTAAAATATTATCTAATATGTCGCTCAAAGAGTGCTTACTCTTATAGTGTTTATCTTGGATACACTTGTGTAAACCTTGGGAGTTTAGAAGTGGCAAAATACCATTCAACAAACAATGGAAAACCCAAATCATTCAGTTTTATTGGTTTCAACGTATCATATTTCAAAATGATTCAATCTAAATATTACGCAGAAACAATATTTGTGATTCAGAGAGCAACTAAATGAAATCACGGAAATGAATATTTATACTTCTAGGTCAAGCAAGACTCCAACCAAGTACAGTAAAGCAACCTTTACTTAATTGCATTCGGCTGACGCAAGGTAATTGGTTTATTTCAAAAAGTTTTGTATGCAAATATATAAGCTGTATTTCTTTTTCTGGAAATTTCTATCGGTTGTATTAGAAATCCTTGCTTTGATAATCCCACTTTTTTAAAATAACTGGATTACTCGTGTTTATAGAGATTGTATCTATCTCTCACAAACTACTTTCTCGATGTAAGTTCAAGTGTGTAAGTAGTAATCAAGGTGTGAATGCGTAACAAATAAAATCACATTCGCATTTATAACATTAGTTATAATAATAATAACTGTTGGCTCAGTAAGACTTATAATAGTTGAGGAAAAATGTATATATGGTTAATCCCATAGACTGTCCAGAACCATAAAGGTTTAAGCTCCATATAAACGAATGCAGACTTTACAAGGCATAGGTCAACACACTGTGGGCAACTTAAGCTTAAAAAAATACCTGATTTATTAGAAAACTTTAAAAAGTAACAAATTATTTATTGTAAAACCATAATTTTTATGTAAAATATATTTTTAGATATTTTTTCATTTGTACCAATTTTTTTACTAAACCATCATATTTACAGTTTACGATGTCGTGAAATTAAGACCATTATCCACCATTTTGAGATGTGGGTCTGAAAAAATCAACTGAAGGGTTAAATCAAACCGAGTATTATAATGAACTGCACTGATTGACGATAAACTTTGGGAAAGTGAAATTTAAGATCATTTCTGTATATAGTCTGAGAGAAAGGCCACTAAAACTAATCGAGGTCGTTGAGCACGCTATGTTAAATGATGTACCGGAAATTCCATGTGACTGCCCAACAAGAATACATTATTATGCAAATTTAAAACTGAGATATTAACTATTACATTGAAATAGGTAATTGGGGCAACAACAATTTTAATACCGTGTAGATAAATAATCTATACTTATAATAAGAATATACATTTTTTTCTTCTTTTTTTTTTAACGTGGGGAAATTCCTTATGGATACACCACTCCCTCGGGGGAGAGAGTGGGTTATGTCCGACTCGCACGGACTAAACCCTTACGAGATCTTTACAGATTTCATCGTGCCGCTCAGCAACAAAAGCGCCGCCGCCAGGCCCCGTTTTGTTAGAAGACAGCCGGGTACACACCGGCCGTCTCCTCCGTCCGCCGGACCTGTGCAATGGGAAGATGGGCCCCCCGACCCATTCTCCCTAGGTCCGGTTAGGGTGGGAGGAGGCGGCGGTCAAACTGCCGCCTCCTCCTGCCTGTCCTCCGTTGGCGGAGACAGCCACTTTGAGGGTCCTCCTCCCGGACCCTCTCCGCCGCCTCCTTCTGCGAGACGACTTCCTCGCAGAAGGAGGCCAAGAATGTACATCTAACGTGTCTATCCGTGTCTAAACATTATAGATTTTTGTGAAAAAAAAATGTTGACAGGTATCTTGGATTAAGTAATAAAATACATTTTTAATCATTTTAGAAACGTCTGTCTTTTCGTTTGGACACGCATCACTGCTAGAGTACTATGTTCACGATAAAATCTTAAAGCATATCCTCGAGTTTTCGTTTCATTAAAATCGGTTCACTCTATCAAAAGTTATTGTAATTTTAATGACGACGCGACTTAAGTACGAGAGAACAGTAGATAAGTAAATGTACTTATTACATTCACATGATTTTGTTAGTCACCGTTTTGTTTACATCAGGATCACGCGGACGGAGTCACGGGCACAGCTAGTAATAAATAAAAATGATCTCGAATATTAATATCACATTAATCGCGAACTTATCTTAATAAAAATTTATGACGTGATATGGAAATTACAGTTATATTGGATATCGACAACAGTCCCTCCAACTGGAATATAATCATATCTTTATTACATAACTAGGTTACTCTTAGCTCACCGATATCTATATGTTACAAACTCAGAAACAACTGTGTAAATGAATCATAGTTTTATTAGGTTAATTGTTGTTGATTCAATTGAATCTACAAAGTGCCTCGAATTATTTTTTCTTTGTATGTTTGAGTTTGAGCACGTTCTCAATCCATGTTACGTGATAAGATTGTCTATACTAATATACTAATAATAATAATAATCTATACTAGTCTATACTAATATTATAAAGAGGTAAAGTTTGTGACGTTGTGAGTCTGGAACGTTGTGGTGTTGTAAGGGGCAATCTCAGGAACTACTGGTCCGATTTCAATAATTCAGTGTTATATAGCTCATTCGTCGAGAACGGTTATAGGCTATATATCATCACGCTAAGGCCAATAGGAGTGGAGCACAGATGAAGAATGATTCAAAATCGAGATGTTTTTTTCTTTTTGAAAGCTTCTGCTGTGTGTCAGCGTTAGCCCAGAGTAGTAACTATTACTACGCGGATGAAGTCGCGGGTAGGGGCTATAATCTATATACTAATATTATAAAAAGGTAAAGTTTGTGAGTGTGTGACGTTGTAGGGGGTAATCTCAGGAACTACTAAACCGATTTTGAAAATTCTTTTACCAATATAAAGCCTTGTTATTTATGAGTGTCATAGGCTACATGTCATCACGCTAAGACCAATAAGAGCGGAACAACAATGAAAAATGTTTTAAAATCGGGGTATTTTTTCCTTTTGAGAGCTTCCGCTGCGTCTTAGCCCAAAATAACTATTCCACGCGTGCGAATTCGCGGGCAGAAGCTATTATCTAGTTATATTATCTATAATCTATACTAATATTATAAAGAGGTAAAGTTTGTGAGGTTGTAGGGGGTAATATCTGGGGAGTCGGAGAAAAATGGTCGAACGAAAACGTTTCTTACGAACGCTGCCTTAATTATGAGATATACATATATGATTGAGTTCTAGAGAAAAGTTGTAGCTTGATGATGCCTATTACCGCCCAACGAAGTGGGCACGGGTCGGCTAGTAATACATAAGCCTAGAGAGAGTACTAAATATTTTTACCTCGAGCATTAAAATTATAGAGGTATTCTCTGGAATTAATTATTCCATTCTAATTTTTTGACGTGATAACGTCTTATAAATTAATGAACGCCGGCTGCACGTAGGAAGAAGCATGACTCATTGTCACGTTCTGCCCGAGTCGAGTATGCAAGCGAGAGCGCGAAACAAGCAGTATAAACACATAAAAGTATACGATTTCTCATCAATCTTTTCTTATCACGTAAAATTATAGTCTGTAAACCGACTTTACAGACAACCAATTTTTTAGGATACAATACTATGTATCCCGAGAGCTATTTTCCATTACTTTTCAATGTTATATGTATGCTATGTTATGTATGAAGCGAATCAAGTAGACTACAAAGTATTGTCATTAGAATGTCTCCAAGGATATTAATAGAAACAAAGAACTGATTAACAGAAAACACTGTTTATTTACAACACTTATATGTACATCCCTACTTACATTTATATTTAAAAAAAAAACATTAAATTATTAACATTGTACAATGCAAAAAAATGTCATTTATTTGCAACTTAAATAATAGATTCGATAACTTAAAACTAATCAGTCTTTGGCGGCAAAAATAGACAGAATTGAGCCCGAGAATGATTACGCTAGGCCCGGGAACAATTCTGAGAACGATTCACACCAAAAATCTGATAAGTCCATGGAATCAGATTCGCTGAGCGGTGACGAAAGCGACTCGTAACCGAGATCCGAACTGAGGCTTGTGTGTGAAGGCGACAGGAGCAGATTGTCTTCAACTGGTTTAGGGGATAGATTCAACGGAGACAACATATTCATATCACACTCCAGCGTTAAGTCCATACCGTTATTCGTAAGGGTGTTAAAGTCCATATCAATTTCCACTGGTTTCACATCCTCGACAATCTGCTCCTCACACGGCACCTCAATTG
This sequence comes from Antheraea pernyi, assembly GCA_015888305.1. Lineage (NCBI taxonomy): Eukaryota > Metazoa > Arthropoda > Insecta > Lepidoptera > Saturniidae > Antheraea > Antheraea pernyi. Next base: position 930,238 of record MU158712.1, read on the forward strand.
TGATGCAGTCGTTCGCTTCATCACAACTAGCGTAGAATATATCTCCTTTATCATTATTTTCTTCTTTAATTTGTACTGTGTCTTCAATGAGGCTTGTGTAGGGATGCGCGTATGAGTGTTGCGACAGTATCCTGTCGACATCATGCTTCATGTCTATGACAACACCTTCATCGGATTCCAGGTGCTCTGCTGCGGTCCCCACCACTTTAGATCCTTTAGGACACTCTCTAGTGTCCCTGACTGGGACCTATGAACAAATGAAAATAAATTTGTTAACAACAGCTTCCAACATGATTATTTATAAAAATACCAATTTAATGTACATTAACCAGGCTTTTATATTGCATTACTTATTTTTAATCAATAATCAAAATATACTTTATTCAATTTAGGCCCCAAGAAGGTGCTTATGAACGGCAAAACTAATACCGGTTCGAAAAATAACCCAGTTAATGAGAAGACCCGACAAGAAGCTCGATCCTGGTTTATCTCTTCATGTTATATATTTTTACAAAAAATAAATAGTTACAAGTGGATACACAGAGAGGAGCGTCATTTCCAGACGTCAGAATCATTCGCATATTGGTCCACCCTATAATAGGCTTTAGACATTAAAACCCCTTTGACATGGTTCTTGAACTCACTATCCGGCAAATCGGTAATGTGATTCGGGTAAACTGTAGCAATTTATTACAGAATGTGTGAAATCATCTACAATCAGTTAAGAAAATGACTATCAAATATGAAATGAACGAAAAAATGCAAGACTAAAACAGTCTCATTTCGAACAAAATGTAAAACAATTGAATGATGATGCAATAAATGGATCCAGTTTCATCATCTATGCTTAAACAACTAATATGTGGGCTGCGTTTTCCTGGTATTTGTTATATCGGCCGTTAACGATAGATTATAAAATATGTAGTTATTTCGTAACACTTTATCATTGAAATGAGGGCAGCGACGGATATTAACATAAATCACAGAGTGTATGTTTTTTACATGATTAGGATACTTACATTTTCAGTCTTTCCTGCAACACTTGCATCAATCTCCTGGAGGAGGGAGTCTGCAAGTTGATGGAGGGTATCGAGGTACTCTTCAGAGTCGAAGTGAGCGAGGAGGTCTGTGAGAGGAGACACATCACCAGCAGCAGGCGCGCCGCGCGAACCGCCTCCGGGTGCCCTTCCTTCTGCTGAGGAGTAGACTCTGCCGGTCTTTGGGCCTCCGGGACGCTTCGCGCCGCCGCCTCGCTGCGCAGCGCTGCGTTCTCGCTCAACAAACGCTCGTTCAAAGCCTTCAAGCTTTCCACTTCGCTGAGGAGCCGCTCGTTCATATCTTTAAAGGTCTTTATTTGGCTATCCATCTCGTCCATTTTTGCTTTCTTCCTATCGCGTGAAGTTTGCGCCGCCACGCGATTTTTCAACTTTCTGTCAACAATTGTTTTTCGTAAAGTTTATTTGTCGATTTTATAAATCCTAGTAAATTTTATTTAGAAAATACTACTGTTTTGTTCTGTATCCGATATAATATATCCGATTCTGAAGAATTACAACTTGAAGGATAAATTAACAATAATGTATTATCAAGTGTATATCGGCAAGTCATGTTTTGTAAGTCCAGTTGATTGATATAGATGTAGACATATTATATACTCTGAGTCACGGATTCTTTCGAATGCAGTTGAATGTGTACCATACATGACTATGAAAACAACAACTATCGTTTTAAATATTAGACGTAACATATGTCGAGTATGCTAATTTGTTGTATTATAGTATAATCTCTTCAGTAGAACAAACTTCATAAACATTTATGTGCGATGATTGTATGATGGTGATGTAACTAAAGAAAAAAATATAATTAAAGGAGTTAATTATATTAGAATAGTTAATTCAGCATTGTATTTATGAAAGAACATGTCGCGATCTGGAATATTTTATCTAAATATTTCATAGCGTAAATTAAGGTTTTTTAGTTTTCATTATTTTTATGTTATAAATTAAATGGTTTATACTTGAACCTTGAACTTTCACCTATAGAGAACTGGTTCGTCAGCAACACTTTTGTAGTTTGCATCATTAGTTAAAATGATCCAATCTCTCTAGATCTTTCTAGATTTCTTTAAAATCGTATAATGTAATTGGAAAGTCACCATTCACCTTTCGATATTGTAAAATGACTCATCTAGAAATAGTTTACAACCAAAAGTTCTATTTGTAAAGCGTGTAACATTATAACAGTGCCTAACGCTAATGAAAGGTGACAATTGTCAACGTAACTGTACACAACAGTTTTAGAGGTCAACGATATCTACTCGTGTTCATTCGAGTATGTAACATATTCAAATGAAACTTTTTTATATTAAAAAATATTTGCAAAGTTCATAGATAAATTATGAAACAATGACATAATTATTCTAACTCGTTATTGTTTTTGACACGCAAGCAGTTTACGTTTAGTTTGCGTTTTATTTCGTACAACAAAATACTTACTTCCTTTGCATCTTTTCTTCCCATGATAAATGATCTAATCGGCGCTTCCTCGACGGTGCCGGCGATGTGACGTCGACAACCACCTTTGTGTCTTCGTCATCCATTATGTAGTTCTTCGGCACCGTTATTATTATTGGAGCACTCATATTGCCTTATAAATAACACCACACTTAACACAATATCAATTAGTGTTCCATTACCATGCTATCTAGAACTTTTTAGGATCGTTTTGTCAGAGCGTTTCTATCCGATATTTTTTCACGCGTGCACAACAACCGATTGCGTTCTTCATATTCGACCTCCGGATGAATAATAAAGTATTTCCCAACCTTCTTGAAAGCGAGTATGTGGTCATTTGTGATTGGTTCAACGTTATCAGGAGGCGGTGAACCTGCATTGATTGTGTGCCAGAAAGAGATATAAATAGGCGTTGTATTTGCTAGAATGAGATACATAAAACGTTGTGATGATTCACCGAATGAAACAAATATATCGCAATGATATAAGTGCGAAAAAGATGTTGACCCAAATTGTATAGTATCATTGAGAGGGAAAGTTAATTATTTTGAATTTTAATCAATATTTGTACAATCTTCTTTCATGTTTACGGTCATTAAAAACAATATTTTTACGGATAATTTATATAACAAATAATATATAACGGGACATAATTGTCAAAAATGCGGCAAACGTTTTGACAATTACGAAATAAACGCGGCGGAGTTTTGAGAATTACGAAATAAATGTAATATTGATGTAATCTCAAAATTCACAAATTATTTACCTGACGCAATAGCAGCGTTAATAATAGGTGAATCAATGACGTCTACATCCTTAGCGATAGTCATGTACAACGTAAATATGGAATTAACTGATGGGATTAATATTGTAATCGAAGGTTTTTCCTAATTCTTTACGTTTCTTATTCAGTGATCGTGAGCGACTATGATAAAATTTATGGCTTTTCTTGATACCATTACGCAGCGGTTGGTACAGTATTTATCTTAAGCACGGCTAGAGAATAAGCGTTTTTCTTCGAACAAACTAACCGCTGTTAGCGTGAAGGATTTTTACAGTTTCGCAGGAGTTTTAAAGATTCATTGCATTTCCATGGAACGGTAACAAGCTTAAAAGTGCCAAAATAGCAGAAACTAGCTTGCGTTGTTGAATTAAATACAACAACACGAATCGAACTAAGTGAGAATAAACTATTAACGATGCTATTTATCAACAATCTAAGTGCTACACGATTTTATCTTTTAGTAACTGATATCTGCGACTTTATCTACGTCATTTATCATAAAAAAATAGATTTTATAAAGATATCGTAATAATTATTTTTTTCAATTAGGACAATGTGTATAAGAAGAGAAACAAAAAAAATCGAAATCTACCCCTTCTGGTCTTTGAGTGCAGTGTTAGGCGGAAGCTTCGAATGTCATGTGGTGGATTTTATATTTTATTTATAATCTCTATTTGTCTCTATATTTTGTATTATTGGTGGTGTTTTACGTAATATAATTTGGTTATTGTGCACAAATAAAGTGGATGGGAAATAATACCACGGATCATGAATCCTGAGTTGCCACAAAAACACCCTGAAAAGTTCTAACAACACGGTTATCATATTTACTTGATATTAAACTACTTATAATGAAATGTTCATTACAAACTTGTAGAACTACTACTACCTACTACTTGTAACATGAAATGATAAACCAGATCGAATTTCTTGTCGGTTCTTCTCGATGACTGGGTTGTTTTCCGAACCGGTGGTAGCTTTGACGTTCATAAGCGCCTTCACAGTGCCTAAATTTAATAAAGGATATTTCGATTTTGAGTACCTGCTCGAAAATAGCAGTATTAACCTACTATAATAGAAGATTGGTTGCGAAAATCTTATTTATTAACTAGCTCTGCCCGCTACTCCGTCCGCGTAGAACCTAATGTAAAAAAACAGTGACTAATAAAATCATCAGAATATACTAAGTTCATCTACTTAATCACTTTTCTTTCGTACTTAAGGAGCGTCGTCATTAATATTATATTACAATAGCTTTTGATATAATGAACCGATTTTAATGAAACCAAGACAATGTTTCTCGGGGATATGCTTTATGACTTATTTTATCATAAAGTTTTATGGTGAACGTAGTACTTTATCAGTAATGCGTGTTCATACATACAGACAGATAGATTTCTAAAAAGTATTGAAATGTATTTTATTACTTATTCCAAGACACCTGCAATATATTTTTTCAAATATATCTAAAAAGTAAAACACGTTAGATTTACATTCTTATCATATGTATACATGAGATTTAAGAAAAAGAAGATTACACAAACTAATAAAAATGCTCGTTTGTGATTAGATACATATAGGTTACTCTATTTCAAAGTAATTTTATATTAATTACTAGATCATCATGTCACGTTGCTTACTAAGATGGGAAGAAAGAATGGTGTTAATATTTGTCTCTTCTTAAAAATTTAGTATCGTCATCCGGGCTGCGCTGTTTGCTGATATTTAAATGCTAATGTAAAAAATTGAAACATCTATCTGAAACAATAGTGGTAAAGAGCGACGAGTGAAAAGCATGTTTAAACTTAGATACTACTCAAGCTGTATTCAATAAAAGGATATGCCTCTAAGGATTTGTCCTCTATAAGATCTACCACGGAGAATACTCTGAAGAACTTTTTGGATTGATACCTGCTGCTGAGTTCTGTTATAGAACGACTCGTCAGGGACTGAAATTCCATCAGTGTCATCTCGATGGTTGGAAGTCGTGCACTGTGCGCTTCTCACGTGCGTTTTTTCCGCGTACGACAGTTCTCTGGAATGAACTCCCAGCGGTAGCGTTTCCAGAACAATACAATCTGCCTTTTTTCAAAAAACGAGCCTATTCCTTTCTCAAAGGCCGGCAACGCATCTGTGATTCTTCTCGTGTCGCAGGTGTCCATGGACGGTGGTGATCGCTTACCATCAGGTGACCCGCATGTTCGTTTGCTGCCAATAGTATAAAAAAAAAATGCAATAAGAGGCAGCGGTCGGAGTACGCACTGCGGTGGTGTTAATACGTAAGTACCTTTTTTTTATTTCCCTGTCATAACGAATATAAAACAAAGTTTAACTTTTCAGTACATATGTTCAACATATTGTAATATACATCTAGATATTTTAAAACGCATGATGGAGCTGATGGAACCCTGTAAATAGGTACTATCAGTAGAGTGGTGAAAATAAGAAGCAAATAAAAAAAGGCGTGAAAGAAAAAGAAAGCGTGAAACAGTAGGTGGCCTTGCCTATGCATAAATAAAATAATAAAGACCCCGAATAAAACGCGTGGACAAACTGCAACTCACGGACACAACGCAACGTATGCAGTAACGGCGTCTCAGGTTGGTCCTCAGTATATAGTATCTTATCTATGTGGTTTATAATACGTGATTCGTGAGAAACATTCATTGTATGGGGTTATTTTCTCAAGCGGATGGAAAGTAAAATTTGATATCAAATTCCAAGTTTTCTGCCTCAATGGCATCCATATAGTTTCTTTAAAAAAGTACTTCGTATTTGATCAATAACATTTAGGCCAGAAATACACTATATGGAGCGCATGCTATTATATTTATTTATAAAGGCCAACCATTGTATATTGTGCAGTTTATAATTACGTTACCTATATATTAATTATTTGAAATAATACCATATACTAAAACTATTTAAAATGAGTTAATATACAAATACAAAAATATGTATTTTTTAAATGGTAGTAACCTAAAAATACGAATTATAAAAAATATAGTTTAATAACATCTTTTGAGTATTATAAAAGATTAGGCAACACTGGATGCTATATGTTGTTATTACTGTCAACAATAAATTAGCAAATAATAAAAGTTGCCAATTTAAAAAAAAAATTGAATTAAGAGGAATTTTTACTCGATCGGGGATTGGTAATATGCGAGTATTCTAACGTTTTGTCATTTATTAAGTTGAGCGTTTTGCGATGTCTTCTTGAAAACGGAACGAACTATGTTGGAATTTTATTACTAAGCATTATAATTGTATTGCTGTATGTTTTTGGTTTTACTTTAGATAATAGTTTATAGAAATTGTGGGGAATCAGTAATTTAATCTTCCCAAGTTACATGATCACGAGCATGGACAACGACGAGACACATTTTTGCGGAATTCTAAAAATGATATTGGTAACGTTTCGGACAATGACATTCTCTGTTTGTTGAATTTATAGACTAGGAATAATCTGTCTGTTGAAATAAGGATTTTGTTATTTTTTATCAAATAACTGAAGAAAAAGAGCAATAATTATATAAATTGGTGATCAAAGTAATATTTGACAACACAATGGCTTCAACAAGTGCTGACTCGCAGTCCACTATTGCTCAGAAAACCTGGGTAATGGCAAATAATATGGAAATAGTTTCCAATGTGGACGATATATACAGATATGATAAAAAGCAACAACAAGATATCCTTGCGGCAAAACCATGGGAGAAAGAGTAAGTAAACTTATACATTGCAATTAGATACCATGGGATAATGTATGGTTATATGGAATTATAAAAATTTGTTCATTCGTTTCAGCCCTCATTTTTTTAAAGATATCAAAATCTCAGCTCTAGCTTTATTGAAAATGGTGATGCACGCTCGTTCCGGTGGAACTTTAGAAGTAATGGGATTGCTCCTAGGTAAGAATTACACCCAAAAATATTTTTGTAGATTTACCTGTCTTCAGTTACTTAACCCTTAAAAGCCTGATTTTTAAACCAAATTAAAAAAATATATAAGTGTACCCTTTACTGTGTTTACTAATGGGGAAAAATAGTAAAAAAAAATCAAAACGATATTTTTTTATATTTATTTTGAAAAAAACATTTGGTATCATTTTTGATACTTTAGGCATTACGGTAATCAAAATATTGAAATTTATTTAACAATGAAACAATGCAAAACAGGGATTTTTCTTATTATAACATAAGGAAACTTTACATTTTTTACATAACCATGAAGTAAGCTTTCGACAATTTTGATATTTACATTTATTTCTTGAGTCCATAAAAACTTTTTCATGACCCACTCGATCATAACGTATGTCAGTTGAGGGTAAGACCTGGACACCAGACCGTGATCTTTGGAGGGTGGTTCAACATCATCATCTTTTCGACTTTTACTTGGCCTTGCTCGTTTATTATCAGGTCGATTTTGATACTGACATAAGGTGTCCGCGAGCTCTGTTCTGAAGTTAGCTAACTTCAGTATGTCCTTCTGGGGTGTTCCTCTTTTGACGTTACCGTTTTTGTAGAGTACACAATGGTTGATTATTGTAATATCAAGTACATGATAGAACAACCTCATTGTCCACTTTCTTGATTTTATACGTATATGGTATCGCCCAATGAAGCTGTCTATCAGGTCAACACCCCCCCCCCCCATGTGGGCGTTATATTACTTGATTACGCGAGGACAAGGTACTTGAATATTACGTTTTATTTTTTTGTCGTAGCGGGTTATACACTCTGCTGGTTCGCAACCAACATAAGTGGAAAGCAATAGCACTTGCTTATTGTCCTTCCAACTTGCTGCCGAGAAATCCATACCTTCAAAGGTAGCAACATTTTCGTGATAGGCTCCTCTTGTTACTGTGGACTTCAAAACTTCCATTTTATCTGGCTACTTGCAAGTCTTGCCCAGTCTGTTCCTCTGGACGGTACCAAGACAGTAAATACCTTCTTTGGTTAGGTAATGTAATAAGGGAATATTGGTATAAAAATCGTCGAAATATAGAATATGGTTGACATTACTTGGTATTGGTCTTAGCAATCGAACCAGATCGAGTTTCTTGCCGGTTCTTCTCGATGACTGGGTTGTTTTCCGAACCAAAGCAGGTGTAAGAAAAAAATAAATAAATCAATATAAAAATTACATACTCACCTATCGCACAAGTATTTTTAGTTTACAAAAAAATGTAAAAAATCAAAGAAATTAATAAGCAAAACTTTTTGTAAAACTATGTCACCCATTCAGTGTGGCGGGAAACCGAAATGTCATATTGTTTGTCATCTTTCGACACTTGACGTTTGTTTTTGTTTTCTAACTTGAAGATTATCAGTCAAAGATAACATGTAAACAGCCTAACATTAAAATATAATCGATTGTAGGTGCCCAATGCGATTTATAACCCCAGTATAAAATTTGAAACTTCAGGTATTTAAGGGTTAAGAATTATTTTTAATTTTTAGAGATTAGTAAATTTCACAGGATGTGAAAAATTTTATATTTTGTTGAAAACAATTTTTTTGTATGAAAATCTTATTAAAAGGAGTTTTTGGTGGGATTTTAGTCGGGCATGTAATTGATTTTATATTTTATTCGTAACCTTGTGTAATTTGGTTCCACATATTGTAATATTCGTGATATTTTACATAATATAATTTGGTTACTGTGCACAAATGAAGTGGATGGGAAATAATACTACGAAACATGAGTTCTGAGACAACAAAAACTCCCTGGAAAATTCTAACTAAAAGGGGGCCATCATCTTGTTAGATCATTGAAATTATCAAAGGACACTACTCAACAATGGCAGTAATAATGTAGAAGCAGAATTGATTGCCAAAAATAAAATTAAAAAAACTTATTAAATAAAGTAACATGTAATAAGTATTGATCATATTTTTCAGTCTAGTTTGTGCTCACAAACATTGGCAAATCATTTTTTTATAGTTGCCATTAATAATCACAGATGTCTGTAAGAATTCTTCATTTCTTTATAATAATTAAAATCATAAATTGTTTACAGGTAAAGTAGATGCAAACACTATGTTAGTTATGGACTCATTTGCACTCCCCGTGGAAGGTACTGAAACTCGTGTCAATGCCCAAGCACAGGCTTATGAATATATGACAGCCTATATTGAAGCTGCAAAGCAGGTATATGTAACCACTATAATACAATATGAATCATATTCATATAGCAATATTTGGAAGTGTGTTTTTAAAATTTTACACTACAGAAACACAGTACTTGAATTCAAGATAAAGTGTTTTTTTAAGATCATTAATTACTAAAAAAAAGAATATTACTTGTGTAAATTTCAGTATTGATTTGATTATATTTTATCAATAATTACATTTTCATCTCATATTGAGATCACCTTCTTATACACTGCTATTTAATTCCTATATAAGCATAGTATGACCGGTAACTAATCAAGCTGATATATTCTGCCGCCCATGGAAAAATTAAATGTTGTTTGCATCAAAACATATTGATTTTGTACTTAAATCAAGTTATGACTAAGTCACACATATACCTTATAGTACTGTAGCCTCAATCCTCTTGAAGATCGCTTCCTTGATTCTTTTTACATTTTGGTTCAATGTCTAGATTAGAACTCAACTCTAATACAACTTAGTGGACAGTAATAAAGGAGGGTGGAAAACACTGGAAAGGATGGTTATTTTTAAAACACCACAGTTTTCGATGATTTCCAGATCTATGAACCATTGTTTGTTTATTTGTAAAGAGGTCCCATACAAGATGTAATCTTCTTCTATACATATAATAACAATGTAAAACTAAGGTGTCTGTAATTATTCGATTTTCGTGAAAAAAAATTGATGCATGTGTCTATGAATAAGTAATAGAATATATTTCAATCATTTTTAAATGTAGTCCGGTGAAGCTGTTAAGATCGTCAGTCAGTTAAAAAAAAAAACTAAAAAATTTTTTTTTTAAACGTATGTCTGTCTATAGATTTGTATGAACACGCACTACTGCTAAAGTATTGGGTTCACAATAGAACCTCAAATCATAAAGCATATCTTCATGAGTAACTTAGTCTTTGTTTCATTTAAATTGGTCCACTCTAATTGATTTATCGAAGAAGGCTATGTATCCCACAAGACCGATAGGAGCGGAGCACCAATGAAGAATGTTTCAAACTCTGGTTTTTTTTGAGAGCTTCCATTGCGTGTTAGCATTAGCCCAAAGTAGCTATTCCACGCGGACGAAGTCACGGGCAGAAGCTAGTGATATATAATTATTTAACATCTAGACATAGGATTGACGATTATGCTTATTACAAAAAAGCCATGCATAACATAGCACTTGCAAAAACTTTTTTGTTTTATGTGGGGTAATCCCTTATGGACACGAGGGAGAGAGTGGGTTATGTCCGACTCGCACGGACTAAAACCCCATGGTGTACGTCTGCTGCTATAGTTGGGGCGACAGGAGATCTCTATAGACTTCACCATGCCGCCCAAGCGGTTGCCGCAGCAGCAAAAGCGCCGCCGCCGGGCCCCGTCTTGTTAGGAGATAGCCGTGCACACCGGCCGTCTCGTCGTCGTCAGTGGGAAGACGGGCCTCCCGACCCACCTTCCCTAGTCTGGTTACGGTGGGAGGAGGCGGGCAAACTGCCGTCTCTTCCTGCTTGTTCTCCGTTGGCGGAGACGGTCACAATGAGGGTCCTCCTCATGCTCGGCAGCGAGAGATCCTGTCCTACCGCCGCAGCCAGAGTGCGACGTTGCTCCACCAACGCAGTACACTCAGACAGAATGTTGCATGCAAAAACTAGCCTCCATGTATTCTAATCACCGGGAGATAGTCTGTTAATTTATTTTGGTATAAAAATTGACTTGGTAACATATTTCCAGGTGGGTCGTCATGAGAATGCCATTGGTTGGTATCACAGTCATCCAGGGTATGGGTGTTGGCTCTCCGGAATCGATGTCTCCACTCAGATGCTCAATCAGAATTTCCAGGAACCATTTGTGGCTATCGTCATTGATCCTGTGAGAACCATTTCTGCTGGAAAAGTCTGTCTCGGTGCATTCAGAACTTATCCAAAGGTTTGTTGATATGTTGATTTAAAAATAACATTAAAAAACAACTTCATGAAATGTACTCTAGAAAATTGCACCAGAATGTCCGTGACAATAGTTAGATGTCTCTTGATCTATGCTTGTCATAAATCTACTAATATCTCACATTTCTTATTCATATGGAATTTCCTGATGTATATTCGAAATTCAGGTACAATGCCAATGAAATTAAAATGTTACCCCTTTAAAAATATTGCTGTTCCCAAAAAATAAAGCATTCTATAAATGACAAAGTTCTGAGGTGACAATATAAAATCTCCTTTTTTTTAAGGATGGACCCTGCACTTCATTGTTGCAGGATGAGAATTCTGAGCAATGCTATTAGCAATGCATAGTTATTTGAATAAATTGACCACATTTCTTGATAATTTATGTCTTTGTTCGTACTTACTAATATTATAAATGTGAATATGTGTTTGTTTGTTAGTTACCTTAATTACTAAACCGATCATCAACATTTTTTACATACATGTTATTTGTCCAGAAAAAATATACTGTTCCTGAAGGGCAGGTCAAATATATAGTAACCCAAGAGAAGTCATGTGCAAATCATTATTTTTGAAACTTTTTCTTGATATCTGTTTTACTTTTCTAAGGGTTATAAACCAGCCAATGAAGAGCCATCCGAGTATCAAACAATCCCACTCAACAAAATTGAGGATTTTGGTGTACACTGCAAACAATACTATTCCCTTGAAGTGTCTTACTTCAAATCCTCATTGGACAGGAGATTATTGGACTCGCTGTGGAATAAATATTGGGTTAACACTTTAAGCAGTTCAAGCTTGATCACAAATGCTGATTACACGACTGGTCAAATATTTGACTTGTCCGACAAGTTAGAGCAGAGTGAAGTGGCTTTAAGTGAGTGACATTTTCTATTAATTAGAAGTAAAAAGTTTGTCTGTCTATAATTATTGTTTCAGAACTTAACAAGTAGAGCATAACTATTTTTACTTCGTACAATGATACTACAGTCCAAAGAAGCAAAAAATCGACAAGACGCGATTTATTTGCGGTTTAAAAAAGTTCTTTATCTTTTATACTTATATCAGCATGCATCATGCAACTTTCTCTAATTCGAATGAGTTGTAAATACTTATTAATTTATTCTCAATGTTTTTTTACTTCCACGTCTTACGAGTTGACGTATCAAAAAAGTAAACGATGGGCAAACAACATATTTACGGAAACCACCATCAGCTTTTCGATTTTTTATTTATTTTCAGACTCTGACACACAGTTTAAATCTATCATTAGTTGTTTTAGTGGTAGGCAAAGAAATTTAAATGATGGGCAAAAATGGTCATACCCGCTACGACTTTTCAAATCTTACCCGAAAAATGGGGTTCAAGTTCCTGGAGCTGCAGAATAACCTTAGTACACCTTTGCAATTTTGATACTTACCCGTTATCGTATTGCGTTTATCATCGCGCAGTCTGATGATAGTTCGTAACACATGGCGACGTTTCCCACACCTGAATGTATTGCAACCATAGACAAAACTTCGTGGCGATAACCGCAGGTATGGGAGTAGTAGTCATACAATAAGTAATCATTTGAACTTCAGCAAACAGGTTTGATTTATTATTTTCAACATTAAATTGAGAATGTACCATACATTCTAGCAACTACGAAAAAAAACATACATTGATAGCGTATATTCTTTTCACAGGTCGTGGCGGTTTAGTGATGTCCGTGACAGACTACGAAAAACGCACTGAAGATAAACTCGGGAAGGCGACTAAGGACGCTTGCAAAACTACTATAGAAGTGATCCACGGACTTATGGCGCAAATGATAAAGGATAGGCTCTTCAACAGTGTCAGCGGTCGCCCTGCACCACCCACTCCTATGATCGAGTAGATTTTTTTTAGCTTTTAGTATCTGTGTATAATTTTTCTAAGGTAATAAATAAATATGTGGTCAATATGTATTTTTTATTTTTGCCTTATAACGTATTAGAATACCGTTGTCATATTATACCTTTATAACATTACGTCACGAAGCTTGGAATAATTTTCGCGCCAAAAGTTGTTCGCATAAAGCCGCAGTATAAACTAGTCCACAGTTGTCATTTCTATAGCTTGTTTTCCACGTACGCTCTTTCCCGCGTGAAAAAAATCGTGGGTCTAAAGATAAACAAGGACAAAGGGAATGTGCTTTATAGGTTATGCAAGCCTGTGCGCTTTTAACGCCAACACACGGACGTTTTTTCATAAGGGATCGAAAACTGGAGGGTATTTGATATAACAAGGAGCCACTACAATGGTTATTGTTACTTTACGTTGAATAGTAGTATGTCGTCTTATATTTGATTCTTGTAACAATATATGAAACATGCAATTTTTTATTACACTTGAAAAAATTAAAAATATCTCTATCTGCTCTGGCTCTCCTATCTCTTGTACAAGAGCGGTCATGGATTACACTAATAACAATATAAAAGCATTTTTATAAGCACACGTGTTCATGTAAATTCACACACTCAAGGCTCAATTAATCTTTACATGAGCGTTCTAACCTTTACGCGGGTAATTAAATGTAAACGCGTGTAAATTCTGCACACTAATAGCGAGTGAAAAAACGTGTTGTATAAAGCCAGGTAGTGACTCCAAATTACTGCCTACTAAACTTAGAAAACTTGGATTTCGGAACAGAATTGTGACAAACTGGTCAATGTCGGGTCATCCCATGTTTCAGACTCAGTAACAGTTTTTAGGTAATTAGTGTTTGTTTCATAACAAAGTCCCTAGTTCGATGCCGATTTGCCGGACTGTAAGTTCTAGCACCATATCAAGTTAGTTTTGAAGTCAAAAGGCTACTTATAGGTTGAATCAATAAATGAATAATGTCCGGAATTAACACCTTTCTTTGTGCGTCCGCTAAAAACGTTTGTAACCTTAATGTAGAATGAAAATACTAACTTACCTGCGCAACTTCGTTTATGTGAAATCGGTAACCTATCTAATTGTATTTACAAACACGAAACAACTTAAAAACCTAGAACCCGACTACAGTGCCTCCCACCGTTTCCAATTCAGGGACTTACTTAAAAACATACCTATAAGTTATTATACTTTTTATTTTTTTATAGTTATTATACTTGGTTTAGTGAAATGACTTAGACATATTGTAGGTTGTAGAGCCAAGCTGAAGCTATTACTGGTCTCAGCATAAATGGGTCAGCTCGCCCGGGGCACTACCACCCGACCCACAGAAACAACGACGTGAAGTAACAGTGCTTCCATTGTTCCGTTTCGTTCGGTCAGTGAGAAAGAGAAACACAAGCTGGCAACGACTTCGCGACTCCCCTGGTGTTGCTAGTATCTATGGATGGCGGTGATCACTTAACACCAGGTTACCCAAGTGTTCGTTTGCCTCATATGATATTTAAAAAAAAACATATGTGGAAGAATCTGTCATTCAGCAATATCCAACCGTTGAATTGTTTGGATATTGTTCATACAAAAATAGCGAATAATGAGAGAATGGGGTTAGGAAGGCGATAATTTTGGGTTGTGGGTATTTTCTAATGGCAAATAAACAAAAAATATACTTTACGACCTATTCTCATACCTATCAAATATACATTTTAAATTTTATAAAAGTCAGTCGAGCCGTTTCGGAGGAGTTCAAACGCTAATACCGTGCACGAGATTTTTATATATTAAATGTACTTTAAAAAGATAAACCAGATCAAGTTTCTAGCTGATTCTTTACGATAACTGCGTTGTTTGTCCACCATAGGGTTAATAGTTATATTTTGACTTTTATAAACATCCTGTCATTGCCTAAAGTATTTTTGATTTTCAGTCAGTCCGATCTTCTCTTCTTTCTTTTTTGTTATTGGCATCCCAGTAATTTTCTAAGACTATTACTGCCATTTTCATGTAATCCGGTTTAACTATAGTGTCGAGTTTCTTTTCACCATAGACAAACCATATTCTATACCATAGACATAACTAGCTATTTTTTTAAATACCAGCACGACAAAATGACTGCAATATTCCTGATGGTAAGCACAGTACAATCCAAAAACAGTGGCGACCACCGAGTGACACACTATCCGTCGCCGGTGTCATGCCGGCCTGCTAAAAGCTGGATGCATGCATTCATATTTGTCACTTACATATCGTTTCGTTTTGTATGCTATCGTTTTCTAGTTGCTCAACATTATATTTAAAAAATGTGGAGTTCCGAGGTAACAGAAATAAATAAAACAAATCCATTGATTATATAAACATTCTCAAATATTTATTAACCAATTTACATAAAATCATTATAATAGTTATGTACATATCTTTTAACATAGCTTCAGTTATACACAAAACCATAACATCTCACAACGTGGAGGGCCTTCTATTCAATCAGATACCGTAAAACTAAGCACCAAATTACTATATAAATCTTTAGCCAAGCTCACTTTATACAATGACAAAAAACCCAATATAATCACTCGATGATCTATAAAGAAAAATAGCAAGAGCGTGTGCGACTTCCTATTTCTTTATTGTGATCCATTTAATTCCTCTACTTCAAATAATTTTTAAATATCACCTACATTATACCGTCAAGTGTCGGTTAGTTTATTACAAACTAAAATAAAACGTGGTTTTCAAATAATATAACTTTAAAACTATAAATAATGTATAATTGTTAAAATGACCCGAAACATAGGCTAATAGGTACGGGGTGTAAAATTCTAAAATAGTGAATAAATTTTTATATCATCTATACTATTTAGTAAATCTACTAAAATTATTTACATATCGTGTCCGATTTGTGTCGTTGAGAATCAGAAGTGGTCAACTCCACTTTGCAATTTTTATGGGTATAGTCAATTTTCCATTTTGAGCTTATTGCAAAGACTATGAAACATTTAGGTATCTGTAGAGTTTTAATACAATTAGTATAGAAAGCTAAAAAAATAAAAATGTATGCTATAGTACAATAGTTTAAAGTTATGAGACTTAGAAAATTGTAAAGTGGAGTTGACCACTTCTGATTCTAAACGACACATTTATTAAAATTATGAACGTTTCGACAAAGCACTTCTATTATCGTCTCTATTTGAAGCAATTAACAAATTACGTACACGAAAAAAAAAGCTACAGATAACAAAATGCATAGGGAATAATAATAATAATAAAGCACTTCACTAGAATCACATCTAACACGCATTAACCGTTCAAATTAAAAGATGTTAATAAAACTACACAGCGGAACAGAATATCGAATCTGTAAAATCTATTAGTGATCGCCATATTTGTTAGAAATTATTGAAATTTTGTTTATTCGAAAAAAAGTTGTCGACTAGACACGTAGCTGCGATCACAATAAGACTTCACAACCTACTTACAATTTCTCTCGAAAATATAACGTGTACATTATTGCCAGATGTTTGTCCAAAGTTCTCCCTAAACTTAATTTTAAATCCCCCTAAAATTTCAGTAATATACATAAACCACAAATGTTAATTAATATTTTCTCTAAGTGAAAGTTAAAAATAAAAGCGAATCCGTACAAAATTCAACCTAACTCCGTAGTAGTAGTCTAACCCTATTGAATTGTTCTGTTCATTTATTCCCATCCCGCTTTAAGTTTTGTCTCCAAAAATGTTACCATCTTCGATCAACAATACCTAGATATGGGGTCGGCGCGAAAAATACGTTTCGGTAAATTACAGCTCACTTGAAATGTGAGCTTTGATTTTGTTTAGTTTGTTTGAAACACAGCCAATGTAAGCCCGTTTCACATGCCGCAGTGTATTCAAAAGATGCAAAATAATACCCGAAAAAGCAATATCCGTAATATCTTACTTTCGCTAAATACATGTTGAATAAGTTATATTTTAATCTTTAAACTAACTAATAATATCAAATTTTGAACAAAATTATCGATTTTAAACCTGTGATACAAATGTTTGGCCTCGCCCCTCACAAACACGCGCAATAACGGAAAAACATACTTCATTCATTACGTGTTAAGGTTGAATTAAATGTTGTTTATGTTATCTTTTCATTTGTGAGGGGAATAATTTATTACTTTGCTCGTTTTATCGTAAGCATTAGATAATATTGTGAACATTTGTGACTTTATTACAAGGTGTCATGGTTGTAATTACGTTGAACTTAAAACGGTTTTAAAACTTTTTTTCTCCCTTTCTTAGTAAACAAATAGCTACACATAAGTATATATTTGCACGGACAGCTTGTAGCTTCGATTTTGTACGTGACCCTTTATCTAGTTATTGTTGAACGAAGGTGACCATAACGCACTAAAACTCCTGAATATATGGTGAAACCCCTTTAACCTGGTAACGTGTAGATATTCCGTTGTTCTGCGTTACGTCCTCAAATTTATTCTTGTATTCATAGTACTCATCAACTGAAGATCATGACATTAATATTATGTAAGTATACATTTAATTATTTTTTAATTCTAATTAAATTAAGTACATTCCGTACAGCCCTCCGATTCACAGCGACTCATAGTAATAACAATATATATGTTACAGTTCCATTAATCTCATTTAAAAATATGTACATCACGAGCGTCCGTATTATATTAAAATTATATCGATTATATTTTTAGAAACTTTGAATTCCATATAAACAATATCATATAATATAATGCAAATTAAATTCATACAAAATCCGTTATTCTTTTCTGTAATTTATCCATATTCATTTATCTACTTCGATAATAGTACATATATTACATTTTCTATGATTTCGTGATCCGATTTAATTAATAGTGATGTGATGTGATTTTCACACAAAATATATAGATATTTTTATTGCATTGAATTATCTATACAACATATAAATATTATATAAAACATTTTATGAGATTATTATAATACTGACGCAAAACGAGAGGAATAAGAACGCAATATTCATAAAAATACATAAATAAAAATAAACTAGCAAAGGCAGAATTTGTTTCAATATTATTGAAAAATATTTGGAAAAAAGTGCAATGTGTTTATTATGCAAATAATAGATATCAATGCTAAAGTAAATCAGTGCACAAATCTCTTTGAAAATCTAATTTCCCTTAACGATCAACTCTCAAATCCTTCACATATGTCCCAGTGGACCACATCATCTAAATATTGGAATGTCTCAAATCTCTATTAAATTATAATATAATAAAGGCTGTAAACCATTTAAAGACGGTCGAAACAATGCCGATAAACTCGAAATAAACAATTTTTAAAGTCAGCCTATTTATCAAAAAAAAAAGAAGGGTAATAAGTTGTTAAAACACCAAATTAGTTTTGCGAATTAATTTAAACTAATTATGTCATTACATTTAAAAAAGAACGAAATCCAATTTTAATCGTTCTTATCAAATGTTAAATTTTTTTAAGACTTATATTAGGAACACCTAAAACTGTATTTAGCTCCTCTTCAAATGCAACGACACGATTATCGATATTTACATTCGATTTTTTTCTATCGATAGATTATCATAATTATAATCTCCATTTTACTGCCAGTAACCATATCACACATGATGTTCAAATAAAAAAAAAACGCAATTTAATTCCCCTTTATTGTGAAATTCATAAAATACTTTTACGTAATCATCAGTGACTTCATTATCATATCTCATAACTTGATAGAAATTGAAACTGCACAACACACTACAAACGTGTATAATCTAATCTTGTAACACTATAAAGTAAATTGGCAATCACTAATGTCAATCATGTTGCCATGTTAATTTTTCTAATGTTGCACCAGAATTTATTATGTTTCGATTATTTGGACTGCAACACTTTCCATTCAGGATTTTTTGTAATATACCATTTATTGTTTTGTAATATTTAATAAGAAACTAAAAACTGTACATACCGTAAACTATTACATACAAACAAAAAGAAAATTGATTGGTCTATGACAAATGTCATTTAGTTGAAATCATTTGAATTTCACCTTAGATTTTTTTTTCCCGAAAAAGTTACGTAGTACGATAAAATTTCGTACGATTGGTTCCCATTATTGGACATCACTATTTTTTACGAACATAATAGAATTTATTTTACTGAATTAAAAAAAAAACGGAATATAGAGAAATTTAAAAACAAGTCGATAATCGTTATACACGTCCGTTATCGATATCTATAAACGTTTACCGAGTTGATAGCGTGCGCGTGTGGGGGGTCCGGAGTCCCGGGCGCGTGGGGGGTCCTGGGCCCCGGCGCGGGCGCGGCTGGCTATAGGCAGTAGCCGGGGGGGTTGGCCACTCGTCAGTTGAACAGGTCCGGCGGGAAGTTGTTCACTTCGGTCTGCTCCAGGACCGGGTTACCCTCGATATTGTACGAGACACGTATTCGTAGTCGGAGAGGAGCCTGAAATTATTGTATTTAAATTTAAATGTCGAATAGTTTATTTAATAGTTTACGGTGGTAGAGCCACGCTGAAACTATTACTGGTTTCAGCATGAATGGGTCGGCTCGTCCGGAGTACTACCACCCTCTCATAGAAAACCGACGTAAAGTAACAGTGCTGGCATATTAAAAAAAAATCTATAAGTCGCAGTATTCTGAGACGGCATATATATGGAGCGGGGCTCGCCGTGTTCCCCTTCATTCCGATATACACGTATGCATTTGTGAATCATACAATTTCGATTGTATGATTCACAAATGAATAAATGTATGAATAGCTTAGAATAGTTTAGCTAGGTCAGATCCGGGATTTCTCAAGCCGAGGTGTGCTGTGCGCTCTTGAGCATGTTCCCTAAAAACAAAATCGGCTGAGTGCCTTAGGCGCTCGCCTTAGTAGTTCGGTGAAGCTGTACAGGCCTCTAAAAAGGCCAATAGCGTAGTCAGTTCGAGAAAAAAAAAACCGTGTTCCCGTACTTTCTCGGCGACCCTCGATGCGTGCGGAAGCTTTGTCCAAACTCGTAAATGTTATTTTAAAATGATTAATTGTTAGAATTTATTGTTAATCATTTGTCCAATTTAGCCAGCCGGCCAATAAATTATTAAAAAAAAAAATCAATAATTGCTTCTATTTATTATAGTATTTATATGAATTTATAGATAAGCTGTAGTAGAGTTTAGAATGTGTTTGATTTGATGACAAATTTAAACGACAGTGGCGGAATTGTGGAATATTATATTAAATAATATCTATAGTACAAAATAAACATGTGTGCAGTTTATACACAGTAGAATATTAACTTTAAAAACCTCATATAAACAACATATTCTATCTCATTTTCTCACTTGTTAAATCCTTGTATATGCAAATATTAAAACACGAGAAATGGGTCTGAACCGTTTAGATATAAATGATTATACATAACCCAGGTGGGTCGCTAATTTATGATATATAAATTTAAGTTACAAATCACTTTCATGGGATTTTTATTGAATGAGATAATAAGACTCACTCTGGACGGGTTTGTGATTCTTAAGACTTGTGTGATCTCGCCCTGCGCCGGGAGAACTGTTCCCGATGGAGACATCATATCCAATTGAAGTGTCTGTAATAAAATTAACCATTTATGTATACCTCTATAAGAGGTTCGTAAGATATACTTATAGATTTTCTACACGGAATTTTAAACAACACAACAAAATTTCATAAATCTCATATTTTATTTTACACATTCACATTTTACACATTCACTGTTTAAAAAATACAAACTGATAGAAATGTCAATGCTATTTATTGGTGGTTATACTTTTTTATAACATGTTTCACTATATAAAAAATACAAGGGTAAGACTGTTCGTGTTTATGCTTTTTTTCCCTTAATTTTCCATAACTTAGAACGATTTAAACTCAGATAAAGTGTGTTGAGAAGCATTTAAATTGACACAATGTGTACTGAGAAAGATTTAAATAGAGACAAAGCATACTGAGAAACATTTAAACTTAAACAATTTGTACTGAGAAACATTTAAACAGAATCAAAGCATAATGAGAAACATTTAAAATGAAACAATGTGTACTGAGAAACATTTAAACTGAAACAATGTGTACTGAGAAACATTTAAACAGAGACAAAGCATATTGAGAAACATTTAAACTGAAACAATGTGTACTGAGAAACATTTAAACTAGAATAATGTATACTGAGACAAAGTGTAGTAAAGATAGAGACTGTTTACCCTGGGTACTGCAGCCTGGAACAGGAAGTCGGTGAGCGTGGAGTTGGCGGAGGAGGCGCGCATGGTGAGCGTGACGGTGTCGCCGCCGCGCTCGATGCCGAACACGATGCGAACCCCGTTCTTATCCAACGCCGTCACCGAAGGCAACTCTATACACAGAACTAAGCATAAGTTCCCAACTTCGAGTGTGTTATTTAAGATTTTTCTGATAACATTTTGTTCAGTATTCGATACTCCTTGTTGGTTGGGTTTATGTTAGGCATGGGAGTTCTACGCAAAAAAATCCATTGGTATACTGATTCCAATCGTGGTCTATGAATTGATTATCAAAGAGTCGGTCTCTTAATTTTTTTTTTGCTTTTTTAATGAGCTTTTTATTTGTTAATTACAAAATATTCTATGGTTTTATTTTTATCTGCATAGAAATAAATCCATACAACTTCATAGTCTCAGAGATGGATTCACTGGACCGATTGGATGTTTAATATTGATTAAGATATTCGATTTTTCTATGTCCATAAATTATAATTAAATATATATATATATATATATATATATATACAGCATGAATGATTAAAGAGTTAGGTTGATAATAGTAGATTTAAGAGGTAGGCAATAGGTTTAGGGATTATGGAACAGTCGTTTCTGGTTCTAAATCAATTAAATAAATAGGTGCTTAATATTTGACCTCGTTATCTAGAGAAAAACAAATCTGATTTCACATATACATATATACACACATACAGATATAGACTCAACATCAGGTGATTTACACAAAAAGCGCCATAAATAACCACATTAAATATGTGCCGACCCGCGTTTTGCACCTCGAGACACACCCCAATTCGGCCGTGAGGCACGCCGATGATAAACAGTTACGTAAAGATTAACTTTGAAAATCTCCTCTTAAAATTTGTTCATTGACCTAGGAACTTAGGTGTGGTTTTTTTCCGTTTAAAAGCATCGTTCCTTACTTTTAAGTTTAAAAAAAAACTCTTTGTTGTTTATTAGTTTGTTTCTATATTATTATTTTATATTCGACCATGAACTACCAGACAACTGAAGGGTGTTAATTTTTAAACGGTACCTGGTATATATACAGATAAATAGTAATATTTAAATACGCACAATATATACACTTTAAATACTACACTGATATATACATAATATTATAAAATAATGATTCAGTGCATCACTGACTCAAGCGCGCTTATTGCCGAGTGGAACCGGGTTAACCCGATTCAGCGTCGCCGACCATAGCGTGACGGTTCACTTTCGTTCACTCTTCACTGTGGATACAGTTTTCATTTAAAATGGAATACCTTGTGGGGCGAGTGTCGGCAGGTGGTTGCTCTGAGGGAACAGCCCGTCGAGAAGGAGCGAGGGCGGGGGCGCGTTGTTATTGAGGACGAGGGGTGTTGGGGCGGGCGCGGCGCCTTGCGTCACACTTGGCGACAGCTCCAAACCGCTCAGCAGGTCCAGTATATCCTAAAACAATATAAACATTCAAGTAAAATATTTACACTCGGGACATCTCTTAAGATTTTTTGAAGAGAAAACTTGAATGGTATTTTTTTGGCAAGAGATAAACTTATGATTTCACGTCCTGTGACGTCAAGACATGCTAGTAAGCATGACCGACTGTACTGTGTTTGTGCGGCTATCGTCAGACTAGCGACACGTAGTATAGCATCCTGTGTATATCTAATATTGATATTCTGTATTGAGATTGTGCAGCCTAGTTTGTTTTTGATTAATTCATAAACTATATAAAAATGTATACCAGGTGAATATTTAGGGTCACATCCTCCAATCCTGTGGTAGTTCATGGTCACATTTATCATATCTATACTAATATATAAATCTGAAGAGATTGTTTGTTTGTTTGTTTGTTTGTTTGGTTGAACGCTATGATCTCAGGAACTACCAGTCTGATTTGAGAAACTACTTACTACGTTACCATGGCAACGTATATAATAATAACGTAATCGCTCAAAAGCAAAAAAAGTGCCCGATTTCGAAACATTCTTCATTGGTGCTCTGCTTCTATTGATCTTAGCGTGATGATATATAGCCTTTAGCCTTCCTCGATAAATGAGCTATCTAAAACCGAAAGACTTTCTCAAATCAGACTGGTAGTTCCTGAGATCATAGCGTTCAACCAAACAAACAAACAAACAAACAAACAAACAAACAAACAAACAAACAAACAAACAAACAAACAAACAAACAAACAAACAAACAAACAAACAAACAAACAAACAAACAAACAAACAAACAAACAAACAAACAAACAAACAAACAAACAAACAAACAAACAAACAAACAAACAAACAAACAAACAAATAGGTCCAGCCGTTTTGGAGATTACCCGCAACAAACAAATAAACAGAGAAATATACTAATATAAAAATATAGACAAAGTATAAAGAAATTTTTTTTTTGTTCATTTGTAGCCTTAGCCATTCATAAAAAAGTTGTTATTTTAATTGTACATACACAAACTTTATTTTTATAATACGTAATATAGAACAAATAAAAAATTGGAAATAAAAGTAGTATAAAATGTTGAATACGAAAACAAAATAAACTTTGAAAATGTTAGCGTTGATACTTACCACATAACTTCAGAATTGGCAGTATGGATTAATTCCTTCGCCTGTCCTATTGAACGAATATTATTACTACTACTAATGAAATCTCTCAAAAGGAAAAATGTGCCCGATTTTGATAAAAAAAAAAGATATCGCAATAACTTAATTTTAATATAAAATAATAAGTTTTACGAAACTACGATTTTTATGAGAACTACGCGTTCAGCAACGTGTTCTGAGTAAGCGGTGTGGTGTTTATGTTTTTTTTCTGCACATAAAATATATTGTTAAGATAATAAACGACGAATATGAAGTACAAACTATTACCTAGTTATAGATAGGCTTGTGAAGAGGAAACTCACAAAATCTTCATTAGAGATAATCATTATTACAACAACTATATAATGCACTAGCTGTTACCCGCGGCTCCGCACGCGCTTTTTTAAAAATGTATTAAAGAAATGGAAAATTGTGAGTGGGTGTTTACATTGCAGAAAAGTTTTTTTCAAAAACATTTGTAACTACGGCAATCACGCTAACTGTAACATGTAACGTGTACATTAGATATATGAATACCAATAGTATATCGATTGGGATGGGATTTATCATCAGCAACATAACTGGAACTTCAACCTACTATATACCAAACTCAGTACTCACTAACACTATATAAGAAAGTAATGAAAATTATAAGCTATACATTATCGAACAATATATCTTAAATCTTTTATTTTATAGATAGATGTAATATGCCCGTATTGTCGATATACTTAAGTTATTCTTATACGTTGCTATAATAACTGAGTTATGTAGAAGCAAACGTGGTAAATAAGACAATATTCCCACTCGATATACTATTTGTATTCATATATCTAATGTACACGTTACATGTTACAGTTGGCGTGAGTGTCGTAGTTACAAATGTTTTTGAAAAAACTTTTCTGTAATGTACACACCCACTCACAATTTTCCATTTCTTTAATACATTTTTTAAAAAGCGCGTGCAGAGCCGCGGGTAACAGCTAGTAAAATAATAATATCAAAACAAATACTAATACACAACAAAAAGAACCTGAATGGGAGTTTGTTCTAAAACTATTAAAAGTATGGTAACGATATTTTTAAACGTAAAAAACATCAGGCCTAGCTTCAGTGAACAACTTTAAAGGGGTCCTTTTCAAGGATAATCATTACGTAACTGCTTATCGTGGGTACGCCGCACGGTCGTAGAATGGGAAGCGGGGCGTCCGAGGTGCAGGGGGCGGGTGGGCCGGACTGCGCGACAGGCCGTTATTCATTTATTACACCAGTTCGTTTTTGCGTAAATCAGCTACTCGCTACAGCGCTCGTATACTCGTTTTGTGTTTTTCGAGATTATTAGGTCAAATATTAAGCACCTATTTTTTAAATTGATTTAGAACGAGAATCGACTAATGATTATTTTGTAAAATATTGCTGGCGACTAAACAGTCGCTCGGTATAATTATTATTCAGAGTGCCAATAGATGTGAACACCAGACTAATGTTAATGATTGCAAAATGTATACAAATTATGAAACTGAAATAATTCAAACTATAATTGATTTAAAAATTAAAAATAGAAGACAGTTATTTTCATTGTTTTGAGTTTTCTCGTCTGTCGGTAGTCATACTGCCTCGACTTTTTTTAAATACTTTAACCATGTTATTACAAAAGAGTGAAATACTTGGTTTGAAAAAGTTTCCTAATAAACACACCGCGCTCGCCCGAGGCAAGTTCGGGTTATCCTTTTTCACAAGTCTAACCTAACGTAACCAAAGCGATACAAAAAGCAAGATTGCGAACATTCAGCGACCGCGGTGCATTTAATATGAGACCTTTTTAAAGCCAGGGTTCAATACGTATTTAACTTGTTTGTAATAACACCGTATAAGTTTTATCATTTGACCACAATCTCATTTGATAGTTTAATAACGATGTGCTTTAAGATGGTAAACACGCTAAAGTTAGAGAGGAACTGGGTCTAGATTGCAGCTGCCGGAACACACCAACAGGTGGTTGGCGACAGACTTCCAACTTGAGAATGGTCATCCATCCATCATCCATCGGGCCATGGACGCTCCGGCGCGACATATTGTGGATTATAACTTAAAGATGGCGATAGGGGGCCGGAATGAAACCGCCATAAATGAAATAACATCTAAAACAGCTAAATAAATATCTAAATAAATATATATATATTAAAAAAAAAAAACTACCCAATAGATGCTCACAAATACGATTTTTAACTTACATATTAAATAAAACTATAGCAAAAAAAATGGTGCGGACCGAGAGTCTGCAAAAAGAAGAAAAAAAAAAAAAAAAAAAAACTTGAGAATGGTAGGTAGTCAACCGGACTTAGGAGAAGCCCTATCACCATGCTTGAGTTATTATCTTGTATTTGACAACAGTCTCGACCGAAGTTATAAGACGAATTGTCTAAAACGGGTAATAATTAAGCATAGCTTTACGATAAACTTCAAATTAGGGCCATAATGTCTAAATACGATGATATAATTTTACTAAAGTTATAATCTTTAACAGAAATCCTTCACACGACGTTACTCAAATTATTGACACTTCGGTTGACAACATTCGTCAATAATTAATCTAGATACCGATATTTATGTCGCCACTAGCACAGTAGTGTATACATTTTAAAGTGTGTTAAGATATTGAGTATATCCCCATATATAAAAAAAAATTGCAAGAAATTACTATAACTGTATATAAAATGGGTAAAGAATACTATCATGTATGTGATCATAACAATCTCTCTGTCGTGATGTTAAAACACAATTAAATACCAGTTGAGTACAAGTATGGGGAACTACCCATGATTATGATTGAGGCAACACGCTTACTAGCACTTCCACTTGTCTCTTTCTTCCGTGGGCCTTACAGTACCATATATATTAATACGTGCAGCCTAAACTGTGTATCCCTTTTTAACTGAGTTGGGCGAACGGATGAACGTGAAATTTGGCATAGTTAAAGTTTATATGGAGGAGAAGCGCAGAAAGCTATTTATTTTATATAAAATGCATTAAAAGTACATTAACTTAATTAAAATATGGATTACTCACACTAATGCTTCAATTTTACACAACATATACACACATGTAAATAAAAGACATTTTGACATCTGTCAATAACGGACTTCAAAAAAGGTTGTGAAGGAGGTTGCTATGCTCGACTGTATGTATTATTTTACTCTTACGTTCCAATTACCCTTTTTCATTCTACATTCAACAATGATATTAACCCTAATAAAATTCAAACTTAAAAAAAATCAATGAACTATGGTCGAATGTCGACCACTGGGCGCCCACTAGTTATTTAAAATCTACAACCACGTTTTAATACTCAAAATATCATACATTTTCATAGTCAAACAATTAATTTATTATGACCAGTGTATGTCAAGGAAGAAAATTATAGAGACAAAACTTACATTGGTGCTCGAGTTGTTATTGGTTGGTGCTGGATGTGTTGGCTTATGTTCGACATCACCATTCGTGAGGGGATCAGATCCGATGATCAAGTCCAATAGAGCATCCTGGAGTAGAAAAATGATTATAATTATTTGCATATATAAGTTACTTTTTTTTTTTATAAACAAGTGTTTATGTTAGACACAGAAGTTAAATAACACAAGATAATGAATAGAATATAGAAGTCACTACATGACAGACTAAGGGTCAATTTCTAGGTGGTAGAGCCACGCTGAATTTACTACTGGTTTCAGCACGAATGGGTCGGCTCGCTCGGGGGATTACCACCCTCTTACAGAAAACCGACTTGAAGTAACAGTGCTTGCATTGTTGCGTTTCGTTCGGTCAGTGAGTGCACCGTAGGCCCAGCTCCCCACCCCTTCCTCCTCCTCCCCCCAAACACAGGATGGCAACGCACTAGCGACTCCCCTGATGTCGCAGTGTCTATGGACGGCGTTGATCGTTTAACATCAGGTGACAGGAATAAAAAAATAATATTCTGTCTGATTATCCTTATTGCTTGATCCTTCAGTGCAGAAATTTCAAGAAGGCTTCCTTGTTTGTTTCATTCTCGGTTGACTAGTTTGTTTCTTTAATTTTTGCAATATTCTTCCAACATAGATTGTTTCTATTTATTTTTTTAAATTAAAGACATTTTACCGATTCCACAATCTTAGCGTAATTAGACTATAAATTGGATATCTAAAATTGTGCTGAGTAATTAATTAGCGAAGTCTAAGTTGAGTTAAAGATACGTACGATAAGGCTGAGTACGCTCTAATGATTTCACCCTAAGATTCCACCTAAAACTCAAGAAAAGACTTTATCAACGTGTGAAGGTTGAAAAGAAAGTGTAATGTAATGTGAGATATGTAGTGTGAAGTTGTGAGATGTGTATTGTGTAATATTATGAAATATATAATGTAATGTTGTGAGATGTATAGTGTAATTTTGTGAGACGTATATTGTAATGTTGTGAGATCTATAGTGTAATGTTGTCAGATGTATAGTGTAACGTTGTTAGATGTGTAGTGTAATGTTGTGAGACGTGTAGTGTAATTTTGTGTGATGTGTAGTGTAATGTTGTGAGATGTATAGTGTAATGTTATGAGACGTATATAGTTATGTTCTACGATGTATAGTGTAATGTTGTGAGATATTACAGTAAATCGTTTAGACCTGGTCGGGTTTGTGGTCGGGCGTGGCATCGGAGCGCGGGTCGGGCTCGAGGTCGAGATCGAGCGCGTCGGGTCGCGGGTCGGGCTCGGTGGCGCCCTCCATCGGCGGCATGCGCTCGAGCAACGCGGGCCGAAGGTGTGCATACTGCCTAACATTATATACCACATTTATTTACAATAATACAATACACATATTATAATATTTTTTCATCATTAATCAAAGAATGAACAGATTGTTACATTACTACATTATCCTAAAAGTGAAATGATTTTCTAATAAATAATATTGACGCTGTTCTAAATATATATAGAAAAACATGAATATTGGAAGATAATATATTCCCTATGTAGTATTTTTTTGTCATCTCCAAACTCAAATCTTTCCTACACCATCTTTCTAACACCTCTGAATATAATGTATTTTTATAAGAATAAATAATAACAGTTTAAATGTAATAATATAGTCGTAACATATTTAAATAAAATTTAAGATAGTTGATTTATTAATTTGATTTTGTCAATGAATCATAACGGAAATGTTGAGAAATCAATTAATTTACTATAGCAAAAAAATATATATAAGGCCACTAAAAAGAACTAATTACAAGGAGCATCTGTAATCAGAAAATGAAATTAGCTTATTGTGTTATAATATTCTGGGTTATAAATTGTATACCTGTAGAGTTGAGACAGCTCGACGCCGCGCTGTTGCAGCTCAATATGAATGTGAGATCCGAATGTGTCTATGATGACCCGGATTTTACTATGACAGGAAATAATAACTATAGTTTTTGATCATAAATATAAATAAATCATATACCTAAATGAATAACAAACCGAAAATGTCTGTCTTGTAACGACATATAAAAAATAACGCTATAATATATAATTGCACATCTTTTTAACAATAAATAACTGAGAAATATTTCAACTGAGACAAATTGTAGTCAGGAGAGTTGAAACTGAGATAAAATGTACTAAGAGACATTTAAACTTACAAAATATACAGAGAAAGAGCTGTAGAAACTATTTTTGTCTTAAAATGTGAAGCAAATTCAACAAATTAGATTATTTTACAAGATATTTTTCGTTATTTATTGTATATCTATATATTAATATGAGAAGCCTAAATGTTGTATCCCTTTTTAACGGAATTGGGCGAACGGATGAACGTGAAATTTGGCATAGTTGAAGTTTATATGGAGGAGAAGTGTAGAAAGTTATTTAGTTTATATAAAATGCATTAGAAGTACATTAAATTAATTAAAATATGCATTACTCACACTAATGCTTCAATTTTACACAACATATACACACATGTAAATACAAAAGACATTTTGACATCTGTCAATAAAGGACTTCATAAAAGGTTGTGAAGGAGGTTACTATGCTCGACTGTATGTATTATTTTACTCTTACGTTCCAATTACCCTTTTTCATTCTACATTCAACAATGATATTATAACATAATACACTTTGACAAAAGAACCCTAATAAAATTCAAACTTAAAATCAATGAACTAGGGTCGAATGTCAACCTCTGGGCGCCCACTAGTAATTTATTAATTGATCTATAGTGACAGTAATGTTTTAATTAAGTATTTAAATTCATACTAACTCCTGACTCGGCTGAGTCGTGAACCTAGTGGAGAGTTTCGCAAGGGAAAGCAGAAGATATTCTTTAGTAGTGATGGACAGTTGAGTGGACCACAACAGCTTCTGGTAAATATCGATCACGTACTCTTCTGACGGACGTGTGAAGTCATCTATAAATAAATCAACGATATATATTGAACAAATGTAAAATAAGAATTGAAAATATATAATCAACTTGTAGTAGCCAGTGACTTCGTCTTCGCTTATATACTTTTTTTATTTCATAGGAGGCAAACAAACAGGTCGGTCATCTGATGTAAAGTGATCACCACCGTCCATAGACACTAACAACACCAGGGGAGTCGCAAGTTCGTTGCCAGCCTGTGTTTGAGGACTGGGGAGAATAGGGCCTGAGGAAGGTAGAGAAGAGGGGGAGGGGTAGAGGAGAGGGCGAGGGTTAGAGGAGAGGGGGAGGGTAGAGGAGAGGGGAGGGTAGAGGAGAGGGGGAGAGCAGAGGAGAGGGGGAGGGGTAGAAGTAGAGGAGAGGGGGAGGGAGTTGGGTATCCGGCACTCTCACTGACCGAACGAAACGCAACAATGCAAGCACTGTTACTTCACGTCGGTGATTCTGTGCGTCGGGTGGTAGTACCGGGGGTGAGCCGGTAATAGCTTCATCGTGGCTCTACCACACACCAAAATTGTATCTTGTGTATAAGTGTAGTTTTATATTTGCACCGAACCTATACATTTTTTTTTTCTAAAATAAGGCCTATTTACTCCTTATAACATTAGCTATCAACCTGTGAAAGTCTCATCAAAATCGGTGCTATCGGGTATCGGTTTCGAGGATTAGTCAGAATAAACAGACATACCAAAAATTTCAAAAATGGGTTTTATGAGAGAGACAAAGAAGAAGTATTAAAGTGACCAATTAGCGTGATAAAATAAGACAGGATAATAATACACATGGAGATCAGTTAAACAAAATAAAACGGGTGTTGTCATGTCATACTTTAAGTTATTGTTCCAGTTAGTTTATTGTACATTAAATTATTTACCTTTTCATTTATGTCACTTTTAGTGATTTTTTTTTATTTTTGGCAACCAATCTTCTAGTAGATTATTACTGAAAATATCGCGGTAATTATTACAAGTTTCTTGTGATCATTTCAATGACCTTAACACTAACTAACAAGTGGCCCTCTTGTTAGAACTTTTTGTAGCAAGTCTGAATCCATGCTCCGTGTTATTATTTCCCATTAATTTAACTTGTGCACAATAATCAAATTGTATGCCGTATAACTCCACCAATATTACAAAATATAAAGTCAAATAACACAAGATTATGAATAAAATATAAAAGCCACTACACCTAGATCCCGTCAAAAAACCCTAATAACAAGTAACAATACTTTTTAAAATTACTTTGTAGTCAATAAAATTACTGAAATTTACCATCATATTGATGACTTTCATAAGGAATCAGTGATCCTTCAACTCCTATAAAAATGTTATTCATTTGCAATAGATGATCGTTAAAAAATTCTACAAATACTAACCAACACCATCTTCATCAACCATTGAAATTGCATTGCTGGCCTCTGAGACTAGTAAATCACCATATTCGCCTATAGTCCATGCCGCAACCTGGAAATAAAGAATGTGTCAAGTTATATAACTATAAAAGCTATTTCAACCCTGCCTTCAGATGTAACAATACATCTGTAAACGAAAATCTATTTATAAATAATATGTTAGGATATAAACTACAGAAAAATAAAATATCCATATTATTTCATCATCTACTATGTTGTTCCATTGAATATAGAAACTAAGTTAGAATATTTAAATTTTGAATAATTTATTTATATTGTTATTTGTTTATCACAGTCAAGATAGAGTGGCTGTATTAATAACCACAACGAATCTGTGCAATATATAGTATACAATTACTTGAATATTAATATTACAACCATGAGTAACACAATAAAATGCCATGTATTGCGTTAAGAGAATTTATTTAGACACTTATTACAAAAAAGTTAAATACGTATTGAATACTCGCTTTAAAAAAGTTTGCATACTCACGTATTAAATGCACCGCGCTAGCCGAACGTTGGACATCTTGCTCTTCTATCTCTTTTTGGTTAGGTTAGGTTAGACTTGCGAAAAAGGATAACACGATCATGCCGCGGCAGCCGTCGGCAAGCGCGGTGCATTTAATACGTCAGTATCCAAACTCTTTTAAAACAAGTATTCAATACGTATTTAACTTTTTTATAATACCACGGATAATATTTATTATGTTTTATTCACAGGACTTACTAAATAACACTCATATAAACCTTAGAGATCGCACCATGCACTTGGTCGCAGTACTCTTTTAGAACACCTAAGGTATTTATAACTTCGTTGTTCCAATCAGAAGTGAACTATCACGTATCGATCTGCAGTTCACTTATTATACTCATTAAAAAAATCTAGATGAGTCGTGAAACGTGAAAAATATTCTTGTATCAAAAAATGTATAGGATATATGGGGCATGGGACAACGGGTCCTTAGACAGTAAAATAGATAATGTGTACCTGAATGAGTGGTTGTTTCTCAGTGGCGTCCCCGGAGATGGCGGAACGTTCTAGAGAGCTCCAGAGCCGCATCGCTGCGTACGCTTGCCGCTCGGCCGGAGCGTTCGACACTATCTGCAGCGTGCTCGACACCGTGTCATCTCGCAGGTAGTTGCCCGCCTATCAACATCATTTTTTAAAATTAATTTTGTTTTCCCTTATGTTCCTTCTTCTTCTTACCCTTATCCCACATAAGTAGGGTCGGTACAACATGTTTGTCATGTTGTGGTATATGATTTGGCTTAATTTTAACGATCGGCCGCCTGCCTGACATCAACCCTCCTTGGGATTATTATGTTGTACCACTGTATGTATGATTATTATTATATAGTTACGAAGTCTGATGGGCTCTTTTAACCTTAAAATTTTTCGTTCCGATTAAAAACGAAGTTCTTCCAGATTATGGTTTGCATGCTATATTGCCTTTTTTTTTCAGGATTCGTGGTTTCAGATTCTTCACAGTAATAATAATATAATATTAGATATAATAAACCATTATAAAAATAGAAAATATGAAAACTATAATAGAAAAATAGATGCAAATAAAATAACATGTCAATGTTTTTTTTCACTTATACTCTGATATGACAATAGACTTGACAATCAATGGTATAATTTTACATGAGGGAAGAGAAAGAGAGGAAAAGAGTTAGCATGTGTTGGTACACTTAGGTAATTTCAAGGATAAGGATACAATACGGATTAATCGACTTGTCGTCAAGTGGTTAAAATTAGACGAGAATACAAAGTTTGTTATATATATACTAGTATACAGGTATTATTATCTTTACTGAGTACTGTAAAAAAATTTGAAAATATATTGTCAAACAGAAGAAATTGGTATGAAACTTAAACTTTGCCTGATTACAATAATCTATAAATCTTTGAGGAAAAATATTATTAAAACTTCTAATAGGTTTCATACTATTAATCGTTAATTACTATTGAAACACGTCTAAAGTATGAAAAGTAGATAAAGAGTGTAGCGGTTACCTTGAGCAATACTCTGAAGAGGGTGTCGAGATGCCACTTGTTGGAGGGCGCGTACCTCTCCGCCGCCAGCACCATCGCGCTCGAGCAGTGCGCCTTGAACTCCGCGTCCGACCGCTCCAGGAACGCGAGCAGCTCCTTCATCATGCTGCGGATGTTCTGGCCGTTCGTTAGCGCGAACGACAGTTCCATCGCGCGACGACGTATCGACACGTCCGGGTCCTATCCAACAATAATCATGCACAAACACCGCAGATTGACGTCAAACTGCAAACGTCACAAGTGGACGTCAAACTGACTCCAAGCTGCACTGGATATATACGTCAAACTGATACCGAAGATTTACGTCAAACTGCTATCACAACTGGACGTCAAACTGACCCGGAGATTCAGGTCAAAGCGGCGCCGGAAATGATTGTCAAATTGTTGTAGGAAATGGATGTCAAACTGACACTAAAGTGTAACACAGATTGATGTCAAACCGCTGTGGCATATGGATGTCAAATTGTTGTAAGCAAATGGATGTCAAACTGACACTAAAGTGTAACATAGATTGACATTAAATTGCTGTCGCAAATTATCGTCAAGTTAACAGCAATACTTGGAGAACAAGAAAATAACAGTTTCAATGAAATAGAAGGCAAAGGTTGCCGTTCGGTCGCATCTTCAATTAATTTATCCTCAATCTGTACATTGTGGGGTGTAATGCTATTCAAATATTAAAATTTATAACTTAATTTTTAATAACTAAATTTTTAAGCTTCCTATAAAAAAATACAAAATTATTATTCCCACAAACCTATAAACATTAATAATTTATCATTAAAAAAGTTCGATCTTTCAACAAAGTATTTATTAATCAATTAATAACAAATATTGAAGTTTTAATTTTTATAATTGCGAATAATTAAGGTCGGACAAAAATATGGCACGGTAAAAGTTACTTATAATCATTAACAGAAAGTATAATCGATTGTAAGTAAATACTCAGAACTTTGAAACTGTTCTATTGTGGACTCATATGTTAAATTATAGATATTAAGCAACGAGAAGATAAGTTATAATATATTATAACTTCTAATTGCATATTTTTTCTAAGGACACTATTAGGACTAACCTTCAGACATTCCAAAATCGTGGTCCGATGACGCTGCACAGCAGATGTGTCGACGTGCACTGTCCTAAGAAGAGTGTTGAGGGCGACGTAACGTATATTCTTATCGTTGTTCAACAGGAACCGGCCGAGTATATTAACGGCTAGAACTCGCAAACTGCTCTCTGATTTGATGTCCATTATAGATAGAACCGTCTCGTAGAGTATCGTGTTACCGACGTTCTTACTCGTTTCGGTGTTAGTCGCCACTTGAGCTAGTATATCGTTCATAGCTTCCGATGCTTCTGCGTCGTTCTTACCGAGTATTCTTAGAAGGCGGAGTATTTTCACCTAGTAATTATAATTAGAACGTTTTCATAATCGACCCTTAAGGCAATTTTATTTATTAAATAAATTAAAAAAAAAACACAGCCTACATTTCAGTATCAAGTGACGTTCCTGTAACTTCTATAAATTATACATGAAATTAAATAGGAAAATGAATGCCGCTTGACGTGTATTTTAACCCACGTATGCGCACTGTAAATTACATGTGGATTCTAATCTTGTCTTTTTCTAT
Source organism: Antheraea pernyi (assembly GCA_015888305.1). Classification (NCBI taxonomy): domain Eukaryota; kingdom Metazoa; phylum Arthropoda; class Insecta; order Lepidoptera; family Saturniidae; genus Antheraea; species Antheraea pernyi. The sequence continues at coordinate 965,954 of MU158712.1, forward strand.
CACACTCATCTATCGTTTTGGTTTTGGACAATACCTCTATATTTTTTCTCTCATCAAGTATCAATTACTGTCCTGTTTTTTATAGAAACGTTTCGCCTGGAAAAACGTTACCTTAAAATACTAACTTGCTATTTTATTTTCGATAAACCATTTTGGGGTGTAAGGGGTGTCGAATAACATTTAAGACTCGAGACACCCAAGCCAACCTAACCTGAGCGTGGTGCACCCTCCTGAATAACGAACGAGGCAATGGCGAAAGCGGGGTGGTAGGGTTTCACAGCCTGACTGGGTCGCAACCACCATGTATTATATGGCGAAAAAGCCCGTCATAGTGATTCGCTTCTACGGATCGCGTTTCGGGATCAGCCTGTGCATATCCAGCTTTTCGCAGGCCGGCATGACAGCGGCGACCGGCAATGGATAATGTGTCACTCGGTGGTCGCCATTGTTTTTGGATTGTACTATGCTTACCATCAGGCACAGTGCAGTCATTTTGACGTGCTACAATAAAAAAAAAGAATAGTCGTTATAAAAGTTATTATCGATTTAAAGATTTATAATATTTTTAATTCTCATTGTAAATAGTATTTCATTCAACAAACCGAAGAGCTGAGCTCTAATGGAAAACTGAAATGTCAATATTCTCTTCTTTTTATCAGCAAAATAACTAAAAATGGTAAAAGGCTTCGTCATTAGATAACCTCACCTGTAGGAACGGATCGGATACACCGCTGACGTCGTGTTCCGGCGAATACCCGGCCAGAATTAAGTTCTTCAATATTCTCACCAAATTTGGCACAATCTAGACAAGGTATAAAATTTATGACTCTTGAAATACATATCCACTCGCTTACGTATACATCGCCCAAAATGCACAAAGATAATATGCAAAGCGGAAATACAAGACAATTTTGCGAGACGACTGTACCAGGCAACTTTTAAATAATCAAATATACCAACACATTACAAGAAAATGTCAATGAGAATACACTTTTTTCTTGAATAGATAAGAAGAATCGCAAGGCCATTAAAGTACACAATGACAACAGCTAAAATACATGGGACTGGGCGATATATCATATGATTAAAAAAAACTATAAATAAATTTTATGTTCCATACTTAACAAACCCAATGATAAACATTATTAGTCACATTGTGTACATACCTCAAACTTGTGTGTTTTAACCCTTAATAAGTTAGTAGGGTGTCTTATAGAGTCTAGTCCACGTGACGTCAGAAATGATTTAACTGAGTGATCCGGTGAAATGAATCGTTGCCCCAAATTGTATGGATATTGTTTTATTATGTATGATTTTAGAAATGATTAAATTTTCTATTAATTACTATAGGAACAAAGCTGACATTCTAATTATCAACATAATTCGAAGGGAATTATAGAAGCAATTCCAAAATAGACTCGTCAAACTTTATAATTTAAATGATTATGGCATTAAAAAAACAAATATTTAAAAACGATATTGTTTTCAATTAAATATTAACCCAAACTCGCGAGAAAATGTTATATTAAAACAAATAATTATATAAACTTGAAAACAGAACTCCATCAAACTATATACTGATATATGCAAGTAAATATTAAAAATACTTTGCGTCGATCTACAAGTCAATAACTGATATACAGCATTTGTAAATTTATTACAAAAGCATTGAAAAGCATTTTTATATATTATTTACTGTATATAATTGGAACGTAAGAGATATAAACTACAAAGGCCTTTCAATATACCCATTGATATACAAAACATAATATGGTTATATATAACCGACACAACATTACATTCATGCTTTTGTTATAGCCTGATGATATTGTATCTGTTTATATGAAAGTATTCACTAAATATAATTTATACTATTAAAGAAGATTATACAATTCATAGCATATATAATATTAAGTCAAAATTTCAAATAAAATCATAATGCTGTAAATTTAACAACGTGTACGCAATTACGTACGCGCCCGTAATAATGCGTACGCTGTTTGCGTGTTATTTCATTGGATTTTTTAAAATAATTCGTTATCTGATAGTCTTCACAGGTTAATTGGACCAAATAGGGCGAGTTCTTATTGAGCTCAGCCGTTTGGCAACAAGCCCAAGGGTGCCAAAATGGCTGACCTCGGCTTGGGCTGTTGACTTAAAAGTTTATTGTACAATATCATCAGACTACATTTATGCATATGAAAGTGCAAGGATCAACGTATGACGTTACCTCGCGCTGTCCGCTCTCCTACGGGACAACACAAACAATTTATTAATAACATAAAATATATTGCCACTTTAAATAAAAACATAATGTACATACATACATTACATCAAATTCTATCACACATACATATGTTTTTGTTAAATGATTTACAAGTTTAATATTAACCTATTCAATGACTAGCTTTTACTCGCGCCTTTATAGATGTAGATTCGACCTATCTCTTGAGAACGTATCTTAATAATTTTTGAAGGTATCCTGTCCTTATCTGTTGCCCTGACAATACATATGCAGTATCGTGATGATAGATTGAGTAGCGCCTTTAATGTAGATTTGACCAATCTCTCAGGGAACAGTATTTTAGTAATTTTGAAGGTACCTTATGTCTTCTTCTGTAACCCTGACAATACATGCAATTTCCTGATGATCGATTGAGTAATTAAGGCGTGATAGCATAAAAAAAAACTCCTATTCGTATTTATAATATTAGTTAGGATGTTATATTAAAGATAAAGCTTTTTTAATTCACTTTCATAATAAATTATTGCTTCAGTAAATGTTATTTATTATATCACTTATTTTCATCATAGCGAAACTAGATTATGAAATTTTCAATCTCTTTATTCCATGACATATATTTAATCCATGATATATTTTATTCCATGATATATAATTATCACTATCATTGTTAGTTGATAGGTAATTTTCAAGTCTCAGAGTAGCTGGTCAACTAAATATCGTTGTATTCCGATAGGTAAACTGACAATAAAATTCCTACTTAAACCTTGAACTGTTACTATATTATGCCATATCATCGCCTAGTGTATGAGATTGTGATCACACTAGGAAGAGTTATAATCAATTATAATATTAAACATTAAAGTTACAATAATATGTTAAGATTGCCATAGAACGAATAAATGCGTAACTTCTCAAGTTGCAAATATTATGAGAGTTGACAGAGGCGCATGACGAGCCATGTTGTTTAGTTTGTTTGCTAATGTTTGCCTTTAAACTATAAAATATACATTTTCTTATACAATAACTACCACAACATTGTAAGCAATAAATTATATCATCAATCTGTTTATTCCCATGGCAAGTAGATATTATAAAATGTCACTTATTGTAAGGTATTTTGATTTTCTCGTATATTCAGCTACACTTTTTATTAATTGCATTACATAAATTTATATTTTTAATTTAATTGACTAGGTTTTCTAATGGACGTTCTCCTGTTTCATAAAATAGATTAATTAGTGTACTTGATAGAATATTTGACAAACCAAAAAATCAGAAAAGCCCAAAATAAGTACATAAGGATACCTCATTATAATCAGTAATAAAATTAAATCATTTCATTATTTCCTTTAATGATATTGCAATGTATATAAGGAATTTGAATATTTCGTATATATTAATAAGTTTCGAGTGTTTGTAACCACCAAAAGGCAACTGACCCGCTAAAACGAGTTTTAAATGATTCGGAGACGACGTCCGCTGTAATATCATACATAATGTATGAACTTTTCCAGACATACTACAAATAAAACAATTTTATGAATTGAAAATTTTTGCATGGGTTGCTCATTGAAACACTGGCAATCAAGAAATAAAAAATATTATATTACTTTTTACTCGTGTAATATTTTGAACTATATAATGTACTCTATGCAAAACAGGAATAACTAAAAAAACTAACCTGAATATTAAAAAAAAATGTAATTCTCTCAAACCACGTCACAAGTATGAGTATTTTAAAGAATTATTAATTTGCAATGTGAAATAAACATACTTTACTTCTTCTCCTTTCAAATTTGACATCTAATTCTTTTTATTGCTTTGGACTTCATTGTTCCAACAAAATGATGACCACCTTGTCACAGAACTTCCCAGAGTTTTTGTTATACGTCAGAATTCATGATCCGTCTTATTAATCCCCATCCGTTTCTCTTATATACAGTAACCAAACTTCACAACGCTGATACCACATATAATATTGCGTCAAATTACGCAAGACTATGTATAAAAAATAAAAGTCATTACATGATAAACAAAGATCTCGCCAAAATATAAATGAATCGATTTGAAAATGGCAATTTTTTAAAATTTGAAAGTCACTGGATAAACGTTTTTTTAGCCTAATTTCGTAAAAAAAAACTTAAAAAATCGCCTTAAAAATGTCTGGCTTGTTAAAACTGTAAGGAGGATTGGTCGTTACTTTACGTTACGTTTTTATAATTGATTAAGTACGAGAATCGAGTATTGTCTGTCGTCCAGAAATATTGCTACTGTCTTAACAGTCACCTGGTAAATCGTGGTCGATTGTTATAAGAAAAAAAAAACGATTGTAACTAACCTTTTTAAAGTGATTGAGCGTATCAGGACTGTTTTCGCACATCTCGGTGATGAGCGTTACTCCGGTGATAAGGACACCTGAAGACATTGAAACACGGTTTCTTCATTTCCATAGTGAGCAATAGAATACTTATAGTTTCTTCATATAATTGAATTTACATGTTTGCTTACATATAAATTGGTTCAGATAACGTATATACCAGAGCTGGTTAGTTTTAGGCAAAGGCTCAAGGAATATATAGGAACTGGTGAAGAAACATTGTTAGTAATCAATCATTTATCGAGACAAAAATGAATTTTATATGTTTTATCTATCATATATCTTTTTATATATAATTCTTCTGTCCACGTGTATGTGACTGAACTCCTTCTAAACTGTTGGACAGATTTTGATGAATTTTTTTGTGCGTGTTCAGGTTATTCAAGAATAGTTTAGATTCACAATTGGAACCGGTTGATGGCACTGCGGTTGAATTTTAGGATTTTTTTTATTATCAATGCAGGACAACGTCCGCCGGGCCTGCTAGTTATCATATATTCATTTAAGGAATCTTGAAAGAGTCCATTCTGAAATCTATATACTTTAATATTAAGTACAACATTGCAAAGATATTGTTATCTCAGTCACGAACGCGGTAACCAATATATTGACATAGGTTCGAATACTATTATATACCTGTTCTTAACGAAGTATAATTTTGTGATGAAATGATAGCATGGTGGTATCGAATATTCGGTTACTTAGCTGCAATCCTAAGTTCAAATTCTTGCGGCGAGCACATATAGATGTAACCTAGGAGGTGCCCTTTACAGCTAGTTCTAATAAGCTTAGCGTGCTAACATTTAAGACCACATTGTCAGTTAACATCAGGTGAGATTGTAACCACAGGTTAACGCACAAATCATTTATAAAAAACCTAAGAAAACAACAAAATATATTCAGGCGCATAAGGAGGTTGGGCCTCAGGGTGGCCCTCGAGAAGACCGAGGCCCTACTCTTTCATGGGCCTCGGCGAGGGCCACCACCTGGGGCCCACATAGTGGTGGAGGGCGCCCAGATCAGGGTGGGGACCCGGATGAAATATCTGGGCCTCACCCTGGACGGGCGCTGGCGGTTCGGGCCCCATTTTGCGGCGCTCGGACCGCGAATTGGTGGGGCGGCTGCGGCACTCGGCCGGCTACTCCCCAACGTAGGGGGACCGGGTGCCGGGTGCCGCAGACTCTATATGGGAGTCGTGCGAGCGATGGCCGCCTACGGGGCTCCGGTCTGGGCCGACGCCCTCGGTGCCGTCAACGTGCGTGCGCTGCGAAGTGCGCAGCGCACGGTGGCACTGAGGGCGATCCGGGCGTACCGGACGGTGTCCTCGGCGGCGGCCTGTGTGCTCGCCGGCTCCCTGCCCTGGGAGCTGGAGGCAGGAGTTCTCGCCGCCGTGTACGAGTTCACGGCGGCGAGGAAACGAAGGGGGGAGCCCCCGGCTCCCAGGGAGGTAGAGGCGGAGAGACGGCGTCAAAGAGAGGACGCCGTCGTAAGGTGGCAGCAGGACCTGGCGGACGAGCGTTTCGGGCGATTCACTGTGGACGCCGTCCGCCCCGTCCTGCGGGCGTGGAAGGAGAGGGAGTGGGGCTCCCTGACGTTTAGGCTGGTGCAGGTACTCACCGGACACGGTTGTTTCGGGTGGTACCTGCACCGGATCGCACGCAGGGAGCCGACCGCCGCCTGCCACGAGTGCGGCGCAGCCGAAGATACCGCGCAGCACACTCTGTCTGAGTGTGCTGCGTGGGGGGAGCAGCGCCGCCTTCTGGCGGCGGCGGTAGGACCGGACTTATCGCTGCCGAGCGTGGTTTCGGCCATGCTCGGCAGCGAACAGGCGTGGCAAGCGATGGCCTCCTTCTGCGAGGAGGTCATCTCGCAGAAGGAGGAGGCGGAGAGGGCCCGCGAGGCAGACCCTCAAAGTGGCCGTCTCCGCCAAAGGAGGACAGGCAGGAGGAGAAGGCGCTTCGCCCAACTCCTCCTGCCACCGTAGCCGGACCTGAGGGGATGGGCCGGGGGGCCCATCTCCTCATTGCACGGGTTCGGCGGACGAGGGGGGGCAGCTGGTGTGTACCCGGTCTGTCCCTCTATAGGTAGGAGCCCGGCGGTCACCTTCCGCCGGGCGGACCGTGGGGGGGGGTCTTCAAGGGTGATTAGCTTGTTCGATCCCTTGCCGCCCCCACAAAACGGTCTGTCGGTACACCGTGGGGTTTTAGTCCGTGCGACTCGGACATAACCCACCCTCTCCCCCGGGAGGGTGGCGTATCCATAAGGGATTTCCCCACGTTAAAAAAAAAAAAAAGATTTTATTCCCACAAAGTTAGTTAGCAACATAAGAGATTCATACCATTAATAGGATGATGACGTGTATAACCCTCGGTTCGAATCATGGCCTAATGTGGTATTTTGATAAATGGCAAATTTTCATTCTGTTTACTTTAATTTCTTGGTTAACGGTGAAGTTAAAATGATTGGAAAATGTATTCCAGCTACAATGCACTATAATGAGATAACACCATAGATTTATTTGCATTTAAGATCTCAAATCAGTTACGTTTGGAGCGTGGAAATGAATTACGATAGGTAGTAGAACAATTATAAACTAGTATTACTATATTCTGTTAGCGTGAATGCGGAAAACTGTTCGTACTATTGACCAGTTACTAATGACTCATAATTGATTACTATTGACGGGATGACTTAAAAGTCTGTTTTTCACATTATTGATATGTAACAGATATAACTATATTCATATTTTTATTACTAATCTGCTGTTTAGAACTTTTTCTTTTATTATGAATCGGTTTACTGAATGATTAAATGTCAAAGATGATGTCACCTATGATGACGTCATACTTGTAATAAATTCTTGTTGTTGCCTCGATAGACGTGTAAAAAATAGGTAATCTAATGACTAACCGTGATTTTTCTCAGTCAATAAACTCCTGGTCGCTGGTAAGAACATCTCCATTAAATCTGGCACTCGACGTATGATGCGGAACGCGCAGAGAGCCGCTTTCTTCTTTATGTACGCATTCGGTGATTTTATTAATCTCTCCACTTCCGAAGCCAAGTCTCTCGCCATCTCCGGCGAGGCTATGGCCCCGAGTGTGCATAACGCCAGACCAACTACAAACTGAGTGTTGCTGTTGAGATCGCTGTTTGTAAAAAAAAAACTTATTAGATTATGCGATTTTTACATTCATATCAATTAAATATTTTATTGAAATATTTATATTTTAAATAAAGGAATTTAAAAAAGTGCTTTAAAATTTATAACACATTTCTTGGAAACTTCGATAAGACATTTCTTCGGAAATTTTAATAATGTAATATTATTCTGGTGCGGTAATCAAGAAGGCATAAGGACACATTTTCGTTTTCTTGCGTAAAATTATTACATTGTTTTTGTTTCAATGATATAAAGATATAAGCAACATGGAAATAGAATATATAGGCTTTAACAAACTCAATATATTCTAACAAAATTTTCATCGCCGATTTCTAACCGGTAATCGCCTTACTGACTTATTACCACGACAGTGACATAAGTAGGGTTTCTTTGGTTTGACTTATATAAGGGTTACATTCTATACAACGAAGTCCTCTGCTACGTCTGTCTGTGTGTTCACGATAAACTCAAAAACTACTGAACGGATTTTCATGCCGTTGTCACCAGTATATGGAGTGATACACGAGGATGGTTTAGGTACATAATTTGTCTAGGTTTTTTTATAATCAGGGCATGACAACGTCCGCCGCGCCCGCTAGTAAAGGTAAAACAACAAGTTCAAAATTTCCAGGTTATTACTAAAGTAAAAACAGTTCCTTTTAAATATAGATGTTTTATTGTATATCGGTAACATAGAAGTATTGGTTATTACTTAGTCCGCTGAAGCTGTGAAGGCCCCCGTCAAGCCAATCGCGTAGTCAGATCGAGAAAAAAAAATGGTTTGTTATATGCGTAAATATCAAACACATGTATAAGAAATTATCATTCTAGCAATATTTTAAATTAGTTACTTCTAACTTTGCATAAATATTAGGTACTAATTAAATAGCCGGAACAAATTAACATTATATTATAAGCTCTTTAATGTCTTACGATTTTATATAAGGGAGGTTTCACACAGTTCATTGTTCGAATGTGTGAACAAAAATCGATGCCGAAACGTGGAGAGGGAGTACACGAAACGCCGCACCGGTGCGAGTCATTGGCCCGAAGCAATTATGGTAAACGAGCGATAAAAATGGGTACGTAACACCTTATCAGATAATTTATGTTAAAAGTCGCATAACAAACGTCGATATGTGGTTTAAGTACACGACTACTAAACTTGTAAGTAGGAATACGATGGTAAATTATATGCGCAATGATTAGAATGTACTTCAGGCCGCAAAACATAAAATGGACGTTATGTATTTTTCTGTCTATATTGAAAAAAAAAAGCGGCGAAAATAAAATTATATACGATTATATTTTTGATACGTTGATTATACATTTAAACCGTTTGAATCGATGAAATGTATTGAGACATTTAATCTTATTGCTATTGAACTGCTAAAACTTAAAAGTATTTAATTTTTAATCTATCTACCTTCCCTTCCCATCTGCTAAAGAAATATTTGAGGGTATTTGATAAAAAAGAGGACTTTCGTTTTTTTTTAAATATTATTATATTCTAACATTATAAATGCAAAAGTGATCTTGTTTTTTACGCTTTAACAACATGATTAATGAATTAATAATAACGATTCATCCAGAAAAAAGGACTGTTTTCCAGCGATACATCAAATCTATATTAACGTGAGCGCAGTTGCGAGCAAAAGTTAGTTTGTAAATAAGCCGAAAGATAGAAGGAGAAGCATACGGTATTATAAATATAGAGATGGTCTTGAAAGAAATAATAGCATAGGAATTCCACTTACAAATCAATTTTAAACGTTGCGAAAGAATTTTAAATGTTAAGGAAGAAATTTTAATTGAAATCTTTTGTAAAAACGAATTGGAATTTTATACAAAAATATAATAAAGGTCGACATTTTTTACAATACAACTTTTATAATAATTTGACTAAATATGTACATATTCATGAAATTGATGCTCTATTTATTTAACCACCGACTGAATTTACTTTTTTATTTAAATATTGCGTTTCTGCTTTCTTATTTTACTCCGGTCATAATATTCAAATTCACCTTTCACGTTTGACTGTTAGTCAGAAGTGATACTAATCAGTTTTTATAATAACATAAAGCCAGACCATTGAATTCAAGAACATTCTCTTTGTGTTTTACTTTCGTGATCCTATGTTTTCTGTAAATGTGGGTATCCACTACTACCCCTTTACAAAATTATTTCATTTGTTAATAAGCTTAAAAGTGAATACAGGTGAAACAGTTATAGGTGGTAGAGCCACGCTGTAGCTGTTACTGATTTCAGCATGAATGGGTCGGCTCGCCAGGGGTACTACCACCTGACCCACAAAAAACCGAAGTTAAATAATAATGCTTGCATTGTTGCGTTTCGTTCGGACAGTGAGAGCGCCGGAAGCCCACCTCCTCCCCCTTCCCTATTCACTCCTTCCCCAAACACAGGCTGGCAAGTGTCTATGGACGGTGGTGAGCACTTAACATCAGGTGACCCACCTGCTTGTTTGCCTCTTATGATATAAAAAAAAATACACAATAGTTTAAATAAGAACCTTAAAATATGCCTTTATAGGTAATCGACATAAAAAGTAGATTTTTTTCCGTCCCCGTCCCCGTCCCCGTTTTCCCCCTGGACATTATACGAGACTTTATTTACAGTATGTCCATTTCTTTCAACTTCCCTTCTTTTTTTTTTGCAAATTCCGTTTTCCTTTTATTTATTTCATTATTTTGCTATTTGCGCCACATGTTCCATAAAGACCAGGAGCGATTGGAAAATAATTTGTAAATATATAGTGTTCATGCTATCATTATGTCGTAATCTAATAAATCACCATTAACTTGGATTGTAATTAATAAATTTCGTAATTATTAAATTAGATACTATTATTTACTAGCCTAATAAATAAATTATTTTTTAGTGGACTTAATGAGAAAAATTTATTAAATTATTGTATCGTCATCGGTCCTTGATAAGTGTGCAAAATTTCAGTTTAATATGACGTTTTGGAGTGGGTGAAACTGTCGTTCAAAGATCCCGTTGCATACATAACTAGATAGGTACAGATGACCATAGAAATACTATAATACATTAGGGTTGTTCTATTCCCCTTAAGAAAACACTTTAAAACGATAGAAAATGTCACACTTTAAATATACACTTATACAGAGCCAAAGGCAAGGAAAATAAGAACTAAGAAAAGAATACTAAGGCCATTATGTGATTATTACCGAGCGATATATATATACGTACACGGTACTTAGAGTTTATTGAACTACATAATCCGATGTATCCTGTAATGTCATTACATGATCGTGTCTACCTTTATATGCCTTTGTAATTTAACATTCTAAAATATATACAAAAAATATATAGTGAAAGTCTGAAACACGTGAATTCTGACAAAAATATCACCAATGAAGTTTTGTTTATTTTCAATTAATCTATACACATACAGTGTATGTAAGTAACTCTTTATAAGGAATTTTTAAGGGACCGAGATTTTTTTTTCGTTCTAAAAAGGGAAGAGAACAAATTGAACCAATTACTTACGTTATAGAATTTTTTTTTTCGTTATAACGAACGAAATGATAAATAATTTATACACTGTATAATGAAAATATAGTTCCTTTGAGGCTCGACTATACACTTTAAAATTACTGAATGTATCGGTATAGGAGTATGACCATTCGATGTGGATTTTTTCGTAGATAGCTCAAGACTTACTTTTTGGTTCGAATGTATTTTTTTATGACCAACTAAGCGGGCAGAAATCAGCTAAATAAATAAACGCGACGTTATACACGTCTGACTTATATTTGTATTCTATTGTATCTCTTTTTTTAATATAAATTACTTTCATTATCTTTTAATGCACAGATAATTCTATGTATGAGAAAAATTTACGAGAGTATCAGTGTAATTTTTTTGAAATCAAATATTTATTATTGCTATCTTTGTAAGATTCGAAGGTCAGCAATTTTTATCGATGGACGTTAACTTCACCAAAAATGAGATTTACAACCCACATACATCGTAAACAATGTCTTATTCCTGAAATGAATTAATTATATACAGGTAGAATTATTTGTACTCACTTTTTCAAACAATTTGTGATGAGTAAATGGACGTCCTGACGCTCGTCGAGCAGTAACATTGCGCCTAAATATCCGACACGTTTGTCCGTGAATCTCGGACTTGCGATGAGTTTTAGACATTCCAACTGGCCAAAGTGGGCCGGGTAGCCCAGCATGTGGATGTAAAGGAGCTTCGCGATGTTCCGACATCTGTATGGAACAGTACAAAAATGAATTTCAGTAATAAATTAATATGAGCAAGTAAAAAAATACTTTTCATCCAAAATTTATAATTGAATGGTCGTAGAGCCACGCTGAAACTATTACTGGTTTCAGTTTGAATGGGTCGGCTCGTCCGGGGTAGTACCACCCTCTCATAGAAAACCGACGTGAAGTAACAGTGCTTGCATGTTTGCGTTTCGTTCGGTCAGTGAGAGCGCCGGAGGCCCACCTCCCTTCCCCCAAAGGGTGGCAACGCACTTGCGATTCCTCTGGTGTTGTTAGTGTCCATGGACGGTGGTGATCACTTAACAGCAGGTGACCCACCTACTCGTTTGCCACTTATTGACAAAAAAAAAAAATTGAAACTATAACATAAATAAAAATCAATCGTCGTATGTATGTAAACGCAACCCTTCAGAACAACTGTTGCACCTATTTGTATTTGTCTTTTTATTGTGTGTTTAATTGTTAGGGCGAGGTTTATAGTAGTGGTCGGTAAACTCGTCATCCAAAAGAGCCAAATATAACAACAATACAGAACTGAAATTTATTCAAAGAGCCTTTTTTTAACTCAAGCTTTGCTATAGTAGATGTATTTTTATCAAAATAATTAGGATCAAAAGTGTACTCTCTGGCATGCCTTTGTACATGTCTTTTTTGCGAGCGACTAGCCGTGCTTTCTAAATATGTGCCTCTTTTCTGTAGGCCTACGTTTCGAAAATGTTTACACGTTTCTTACAAGGCGAGTTAATGTTCCGTTTCTGGACTAAACACTCTGTGGAATAGCCGCACGAAGCCCGCGAGCTGCGGTTTGCCGACCACTGGTTTATACGAAAGAAAAGATTCGTGAAATTGTATCGAAAAGTGAAATATTAGAGTTAAAAAATCACAATAACGAAAGTGAGTGAGAAAGAAGATAGCAGGGAGATTTTTATTATTTTACTTTATTACTAGCTGTGCTCGCGAATTCTTCCGCGTGGCACCTTATTTAAAAAAAAAAAAACAGTTATTAATAGAATCATCTGAATGTATTAAGTCCATTTTACATGGTGGTAGAGCCACGCTGAAACTATTACTGGTTACAGCATGAATGGGTCGGCTCACTCGGGGTAGTACCACCCTCTCACAGAAAACCGACGTTAAGTAGCAGTGCTTGTATTGTTGCGTTTCGTTCGGTCAGTGAGAGCGCCGGAGGCCCACCTCCCCTCCCCTCTCCTCTCCCTCCCCTTCCCCCCAAAGTGTGGCAACGCACTTGCAACTCCTCTGGTGTTGTTAGTGTCCATGGACGGTGGTGATCACTTAACATCAGGTACCCCACAATAAGTTTTGATATAATGAACCGATTTTAATGAGACCAAGACTAAATGTTACTCGAGGATATTCTTTATCATTTGCAAGGTTTTATCGTGAACGCAGTACTTTAGCAGTGATGCGTGTTCAAACCAACAAACCGACAAACATGCATTTCTAGAAATGACTAAAATGTATTTTATTACTTATTCCTAGACAGACAACGGTAACATTTTTTTTTCACAAAAATGTAAAAAGTACAGACACGTTAGATTTACTTTCTCATTATATGTATAGATTATTTCTTTTATTTTTAGTTAATGAAGATTTGCCCTGTCCCACAGTAGCAGTATTTTTCTGGTTCAAAAGTACGCTACATTGTTTTCTCTATCCCTGACCACGTTAGGTTGAGTAGTTAAGAGCCCGGCGGTCACCTTCCGCCGGGCGGACCGTGGGGGCCGGCTCTACAAGGTTGATTAGCTTGAACGATCCCTTGCCGCCTCCACAAAACGGTCTGTCGGTACACCGTGGGGTTTTAGTCCGTGCGACTCGGACATAACCCACGCTCTCCCCCGGGAGGGTGGCGTATCCATAAGGGATTTCCCCACTTAAAAAAAAAAAGTTTGAGTAGTTCAAGCGTAAAAGTGTAACAAACATACTCTTGCATTCATAAAATGAGTTAGGAATAGTAAGGATTTTAAACGATAGACTTTTAGACCACAAAACTCGAACAATAACAACCGTTTAACCTTGGTAATTGATATATATACAAAGACTTATATGACACGGCCAACCGCGACATACATACCAGTTTCGTATAAAATAACACTAAAATCAACTTGTGTATATAGATTCAACTAAAGCAAATTAAAGTTACAAAACACGTGAAAATTGAATAGAACTTGAGAGCTATATAATACTACTACTGTTCTCGTCTGGCTAACAAAGCGGCAACGTTCAGTTTAATTAACACTTCTTTTGTTTACGAATACAATAACAAATCGTATATACATATCGATATAAACGGAGCGGTACTAATAATGGAGCTGAGAGGCATCGCTACCTGACTGGATTAATAACGCGCTCCGATGAATCCGTTTACGTTTTGTTTACGAGATACCAGGCTGACATCTCAAAAAACTGATTATAGACTACAGAACATATTCTTATTTACCAATTATTTTAATTATCAAATATATTTGCTATAAAATCAAACGTCACGCGGTGTTCCCAGGCGGTCACCCATCCAAGTCCTGACCGCACCCGACGTCGCTTAACTTCGGTGATCGGACTAGAACCGGTGTTTTCAACACTCTACCCAGAACAGTGTATACTCCCACCACTTTTCGTCACACAAAGTTAAGGATCAAAATTTCAAACCCATCCCATACGAAGTTTCCCTTCAAACAAAATGAGGAAATAGTACGTACCAATGAATTTTACAAATGTTTAAGGCGCGATTTCAGTATAATTGGTGATATAGAAGAAAAACATTTCAAGAAAACGATAGTAATAATAGTTAAATTAAGTGTAAAAAGCCCAGAAATAAATTCCCAGAATCAATCGTACATCGTAGGATAGGATGCCCCTTCTCATGCGAGTCTTTTTTCCGCGGGAATTGACCCTACTTCTGATACTTATAAAGATAAGATAAATACTTAAGAATAAATACTTAAATAATATTATATATATATAAATACTTAATAAGATAAAGACTTGTATTATTTTCGACTCGACAATATTAATATTTAAATGCAAAGTTTGTCAGTCGTTTAGTTAACTTAATTTATAATTTTTTAACACGGTAATGAACGTATCGTTTAACAATATAGTAATCTATCTAAAGGACTCGACTCTTCAAGAGCAATATCTCTATCACAAATTAACAATTTCCATGTAAGATTAGATTGTACAATCAACGTTCAGAGAAAATATAAATGCATATAATATATCAGTGATATGAAAAACAAATCTCAACTACCTTTTTCTAAACATACACATACTTCATGTTTAATATATAAACTTGGAATTCTTGTTCTTGGTGAATGAATATTTTCAAAATGGAGATAGATTTTGGAAATATATTCGATTCGGTCAAACAATAAAATACTTCTATTGTTTAACCTCTCGGCTGAGTTTAAAAACCCAGATTACTAAATGGCAGATCTTTTTAATTTCACGATATCGCAAATTTTAAAAATCATCATTATTTAAAAAAACGTTTGTACAAGTCAAAGAATAGTTTAAAAATACATTTTATATAAAAATTATGTCTTTACAATACATAGTTTATTGTTTTCAACGTTTTGTAATAATTTTTTAAATCATACTGCTAAAACTCTGTTGACCTGTGCCTCGTGAGGTCAACAATCATCTGTATGGAGTTTAAGCCTATGGTGTTATTACAAAAAAGTTAAATACGTATTGAACCCTGGCTTTAAAAAGGTCTCGTATTAAATGCACCGCGGTCGCTGTTTGTTCGCCATCTTGTTCTTTTGTCTCGCTTTGGTTACGTTTACTTAGACTTGTGAAAAAGGATAACGCGAACTTGCCTCGGGTGAACGCGGTGTATTTATTAGGAAACTTTTTTAAACCAAGTATTTAATACGTATTTAACTTTTTGTAATAACACGGTTATGGTTTTAGACAGTCCAGGGATTAAGTACTATTGTTCACATATTCGAATCGAGTTTAGAATCGGATCAAATTCGATTATTCACACATTAAAGTTTCCTGTGTGACGCAATAAATTTGGTTCGAAATAAATGGACAATGCAACACCTAGTTTTATCCTAAACTGTTAAAGTTTCAATACCATTCACCGTCGATATACAAGAGACATCGGCGTGTTTTATAAATAAATGTGTAAATGCGATCAATATTATTTACAACGGTTCAACTCTTTCTGATAATAACGTACTATATATTATCCGTAGTAAAGTTTGTAGACAACAGTTACACGATTGCGGTTATTCGTGTGGTTTTTAGATACCTTCAACACGTATTTGTAACGTTACACTTACATGACCATTTACATACATCGTTATAGAAACTAAATTAGAAACAGTGTAACGTCAAGGTGAGTTTTACCTTTATTCGTTTTTTTTTCACGCCCGTTCGATCGATAAAACGATGGCGACATAATAGTGAACAAGAACAAAAACCGCAATATTACTATAGGTAAAAAGCGAGATTGAATAGTCACTTCTTATTCGTTTTGGCGTTCATAAATTTGCAATTCTACAATATCGGTTAAGAGCTACTGAATTATATTAGCTCTAGAAGGAA
Organism: Antheraea pernyi; assembly: GCA_015888305.1. NCBI lineage: Eukaryota > Metazoa > Arthropoda > Insecta > Lepidoptera > Saturniidae > Antheraea > Antheraea pernyi. The sequence continues at coordinate 982,597 of MU158712.1, forward strand.
GAATTTCTTTATCACTAATATTAGGCATTCATAACCATAACTGATATAGAGATTTTGTTATATTTACCCATAATCTAAAAATTACAGACACCAAAATCCGCAACATCGGTAATGGTATCCTTTGGAACTTTGTTATAAAAACCTAACACTATTCCCTAAAAAACTGTTACTGGTTTTACTAAGTCTGAAATATGGGACAAACAGTTTGTCACCGATAAGACTCGACTCACCTCCAAACGCTGTCCTCTTCTCTGAAGGTCGATCGTATGTAGGCGCACTCCTTATTTACGACACTCCGTTCTTCGGCGGCAGTTCTCGCCGCCCTGATCTGTCTGATGAGGTCCCGGAGTCGGGTCGGCGTCGGCATCCGCACTGAAACCGGCGCGACTGTTACGGACGACACACACACATAGAAAGCATTGATCAGTGCATTTGTTTAGAGTGCGTTAACCTTAAATAGCTAAGCGAGTAAAGAGAGTTTAATGTCGAAACTGTAATTAGGTCTTGGGAACGGGTAGGGAATAAAAGGAGAGGGGGTGCGCTATGCTATTAATTCCAAGGTCAATTTTATAATATTCGAGGGTTACTACTTGTTTAAAGGAACTAATATGTAGCTACCCTAGTAGTTGTTAAGTACTCGACCATCCCCAGCTACTGTAAGCAAAATGAAACAATGTCACAACTATTGATTTGTTATCGTAAATGTATCGTTTTTTTTGGCACCCTTGAACTTATTGAACCTTGAACATGGTATAAAACGTCTGTCTGTCTGTTTGCGATAAACTCAAAAACTACTGAACAGATTCATACGGTTTTCACCAGTTTTTTCACCAATTTCACGAGGAAGGTTTATGTATATAACTTGTCTATATTTTTTTAATTATCAGGACAGGACAATGTCCGCTCGGCCCGCTAGTCTAACATAAATTAGGCATGTTATATGAACACTTAAAATTAGATTTAGCTCGTTTTGAAATATAACGACACAATTCACATATGATTCCAAATTTAACATATAAATAATAACAGACCATCGTGCGAATTTATTACATTTTGGGAATTTTGTTTCGACATAAAATATCATCTCTATATTAGTATTAATAAAAGCGAAGCCAATAGGTAAGTTTAAGCTCTACAATTCAATTCTGTTTTGTTACTTGTTAAAATAACTTAATGGTAAACTGGACAGCTAAGTTAGGTTATGACAATGTTAGCGTGTAAACTATTCGTGCAGATACTGTGGTTTAAATTAATCTTCTAACTAGTCAGTTATAAATAGCGACGATCAAAATTGCAGAATCCATTATTCTACTAGTTGGCAATCTTATTTTATTTGCGACATGGTGCGCTCGTGAATTCTCAAAGAGATATTAATTACAAAAACAAATTATGTCCTTCATTATATATAGTTCAAGCGATCATGGCTTAGTTGATAGCGTATTCGGACACCGCGTCGATGGATATACATAGGTTCGAATCCTAGTAACTGAGTCTGAGTTTTCGGTGAAAGGAAAATATCGTGACGAAACCACACCATGATGGTAGGGGCTTTTTCTAAGTCCGCCAGCCTAGCTATCCCCCTCGTGTTGAAAATCGGCCGCAAAGCACTTATTGGTGTGTTCCGGCAGATGCACTTGAGAGCTACTAGCCACATCTAAACTTAGCCGGTGTTATTACAAAAAAGTTAAATACGTATTGAATACTTGTTTTAAAAAGGTTTCGAATTAAATGCACCGCGGTCGCTGAACGTTCGCAATCTTGCTCTTTGGTCTCGCTTTGGTTACATTAGGTTAGACTTGCGAGAAAGGATAACGGGAACTTGCCTCGGGCGAGCGTGGTGCATTTAATTCGAAATTTTTTTAAACCAAGTATTTAACTTTTTTGTAAAAACCCCGAGCGTGTTTACCATTTTAGACCACATCATCGTTTAACATCAGATATAACATAAATAAATAGATATCTTTAAATTGAACTCTTCCATTCAACTATCACTTCTAATATAAAATTAGAGTAATTACGTCATCGTTGGAAAATAGATATAGGTATCATTGAAGGTTGACTTACTATTACGGCAATTAATAAGTAAATGACTATAGAGATAGATAATAAATATCTCAACAGAAATATAATTATACATGCTGAAATACAGTTATTTCCTTAAATGTCTTAAAATATTTATATTCTACATAATAATTTTATTCATACAAAAAATATACTCTGTAATAAAAGTGACTGTAATAGGTGGCAAATGTCAAAAAACAGACAAACCTATTATAGCTCAGATTCTGTTTACCGGATAAGATAATTAAGAGTGATGTGTACTCACCTCTTTCTATAGCCTCATTTACCACTTGCTTAATGGTGGCTATATTGAACGCCGGGTTGAACCTGCAAACAAAGATTACTCTAGTTTTATTTTACGACAGTTTGAAACGAGATAACATACCAGATGTTAGGTTAGTCGCTTGCAATATTCAAAAAGATAGTCACATTTAACATATAAAATAATAATTACAAAACAAATACTAATAAACAACAAATAGAACCTAAGTTAAAAGTTTGTTCTAAGACTTTCAAAAGTATGTTAACAAACTTAAGAAACCTAGGTGCAATGACCGGTGCCGAAAGCTACAATGATCGACCCGGAGTTAACTTTCTATAATAAAGCGGACAATAAACCCTTTTGTTTTGTTAGTGCTTCGAAAAATTATCCTTTGTTAGTCGGTCTATCACTTCATTCAACGCGGATCATTGTCACTGTGCTTTAACATAGACGCGTAGAGGATTGTGTATAATTTTGTTATTTTTCTAGATAATTCAGTCAAATATTATGTACCTATTTTTTTTTTATTTATTTAGAACCAGAAACGACTACTTAGTAATCCCTGTGAATTTTGCGACTCTTTAACCATTCAGTATGTAAGTAACGTAAGTTCATTTTGTTATTTGGTAAGTTTAAATCAAAATCACGATGTAAATAAAAAAAATAACATGGGATTCACAGTGTCACTGAATAACATAAGTCCTAGCAGTCAGCATGCTGATAGAATAGTAAGTAGCATCTTAACTTGAACAATTACATAAGATTTATTACAAAGTTTCTCTCCGTCTTCAAAGTTCGACGCTCCTTCACGTACTTTGTTACTTTAAAAACGATAGTAAAAGTTAATTTACTATAATCCAGACACTATGCTACCCGTGACTTTGTTTACGTTATTTTTATCTTAAAAATATATTTTATGTACACAGGAAATGTCGTAAAGAAATTGAAAGCAAATATATACTTTGTTTACAAAGTTTCTTTGTAAACGCTATTTATTATATCGTAGTCCGGTGAAGCTGTTAAGACCTTGCTTGGTCAATAGCGTAGTCAGTTCGAAAAAAAAAGAAAAGCTATTTATTATAGGGTGGAACAATATGTAAACGATGATGACATCTGGAAATTATGCCCCTCTCTGAGCATCCATTAAAACGAATGTTTTATAAAAATATATATATTGAAAAGATAAACCAGATCGAGTTTCTTGCCGGTTCATCTTGAAGACTGGGTTGTTTTCCGAATCGGCAGTAGCTTTGAAGTTCATAAAAGCCATCTCCAGCTCTACATTGAATAACGTATTTTTGCCTTGATTAAACAATGTTATTTGGTTACTGGTTACTTCCCCTCTCCTGTTTATGCGCACCACACCGCTTGCTCTATTCCACACAAAGCTGAGAGCGTAATGTATATAAAAATTGCAGTTTATTAAAAATGTAGTAACTGTTTATTAAATGGAAATATCGTGATATTTCTTTTAGATAACGACCAAGGCCTATAAAATAAAATAAATGTACCTATACTATAGTTTTTGCGTGATGCCAACACAACGGCAGACTTCTATTATTTTATTTATAGAAGATAAGATGGAGAGAGATAATTATTATAGGTAATGTAAACATTGTTGCATACCTCTTAGTATAAATGAAAATATTTTATTTATATTCATTCAAAGACCTAAGGGAAAGACGAAGCTCTTACACATCCATCAATTTACAATGCAGGTGCCTGGTCTATCTTGTTACATGGCGACAAGTCCAGGGTAATATTTAGGACTTGCTACACAGATTAAATGTAATTGTTCCCTTTTATAAATATTTTTATACGTAGGGAAATTCTCATGAACACGCCACCCTTCCAGGGGATAGTAAGTAGTGCGAGTGAGTCGTAGTCGCTAAAACCCCACGGTATACCATCCGCCGTTTCCGTTTTTAGTAGGGCGGCACGGTGTCGAACTTGCAAATTACCATGTCATGGCGAAATGGGCCGCCGGGCTCCGTCCTAATAGGGAAGTAGCTGGCTACACACCAGATGTAAAAGATGGGATGGTAAGGTGTTACTTTAGATTCTATAGTAAATTATGCGGGGATTTTATTGCTATAAACCCTCACTATCATCGCTACTGCGTGTAATTTGACCACATGGCTATTTGCGACTGTTACATAGCAACTACAATAGATCCAATTGAAATTTGATTGAAATAAAGTGACGACACTTTAAAAGAACATTTACCGAAATATGATTTAAAAAAGAAAAATCTCAATATTGACGGTAGATTTTTTTTCTATAATAACACGGCAAAATGACGTTACTTTGCTTGAAGGTAAGCAGAAACTAAAACAAGGGCGACTATCTCTAGAAGTAATTTATTACCGATTGTCATTGTCATCCTAACTCCTAAGCATTTCAGTCTTTGGGTATACATTGGCCAATTCAGAAAGCGTGATGTATATAATATTAACTAGAAACTTGAGTATGTTAAGATGATTTTACGTGTATATGGTGACCACCAAATTCGAAACATAGCAATCGAGTTAAGTGAGGACCACTTTTTTTAGAACCGACTAAGCTTAACTGACTTAACTGACTAAGGGCTTACAAGCCTTTTGATCTTCACTGGACTATCTGAGAACCACTCATCTCAATACTTGGCCAGCTAGTCAATTACTATGACTAACTATAATGGATACAGATAAGTTTACAACTATAATATACTATACATATTTTAAAATCATTAAATTAATTCCCTGTTAGTATATTCAAATTGAGAAAACCACATAAATTGCCACTAATTAGGCCATTCACCTTACATATCATCATTCATATATATACACACATGTTAATATGTGAAGGCTAAACTTTGTATCCCTTTTTAACATAATTGGGCGAACGGATGAACATGAAATTTGGCTTAGTTAAAGTTTATATGGAGGAGAAGTGCAGAAAGCTATTTATTTTATATAAAATGCATTAGAAGTACATTAAATTAATTAAAATATGCATTACTCACAGTAATGCTTCAATTTTACACAACATATACACACATGTAAATAAAAAAGACATTTTGACATCTGTCAATAAAGGACTTCAAAAAAGGTTGTGAAGGAGGTTGCTATGCTCGACTGTATGTATTATTTTACTCTTACGTTCCAATTATCCTTTTTCATTCTACATTCAACAATGATATTAACCCTAATAAACTTTAAAAAATCAATGAACTATGGTTGAATGTCGACCACTGGGCACCCACTAGTTGAGTATAATTTGACATTATGCTAAGAATAATTAATACCACACAACTCACTAAACATATCCACTAAATTAGTCAATGAAAATATAATTGAATCAACACACACAGAGTATCTATAAATGCTCCAGATAAATGAAGTCAATATGATCAATTAGGATCAATTACCAATGACCATGATTAGACAACAATTTGCATTTGAATCAAGCAATTGTGATGTATAAATCTGCCACTAAGTGAATTCCTTTTTTAAGTACCCTCCAAAAAAAGTATAATTTTAGCTAGATTGCTACTTATCATCACATTTTTTATATTCGTCTCAATGCATTTAGAAACAATTTTTAGATATATCAAGTAAAGAAAATATCCAACATTCATCGAAAGTTTAATACTTGGTACAGAATTTAAATACATTTAATTAAAGTTTGTAAAAAACAAGACTAATAAAAAAACACGAAGTAATTATTATTACCGTCAAGGTAAAGTTTCTTGCTGATTTTTTTTCAAGGACCAGATGTCTTTCTAAACTATTTGTTCTGTTAATATCCATAAATATCTGTTCTTAAATATACTAAAGATAATTCTAGGACTGATACAATTAGAATATTTTAAATATCACTACATTTTTATAACTTAATGTATGAAATACATAGAAAATATACCAGTATCAGACTGTACATTTTGAACTCTTTGGCAAAGCTGCATAATTTTAAAATATAGCATATTTTCAATAGGTATATATAACTTTATACTTACTTATAAATTGTATAAATGGATCAAATATATGAGTAATATGTTAGAAATATTGGTGATATTTCTCTGAAATTTGCAAAATAATAATGACATAAAAAAATATCAAAACTTTACTACATTTATTCAAAAATAAATTAACCACCCTGTTCACATTTATTACAAGTAAACATTAAAATACATACTCAGGGAGAATAAATGAATACTTTATTGTACCTTTTAGTTTTAAGTGGAAAAAATATAAGTTATTATAGGTAATGGACATTTAAAAAAAGGTAAAGAGAAGTGAATAAAATAAAGACTAAAAACCTAATAAAAATCAGCTTAGCACTAAAGTAAAAGATAAATAAGATAGTGTACTAGATAGTAAAATTAAGAATAAATACAAAAAGTTAATTATAAATTCAATTTATAAAAACTAGTGTCTCCTGTTTGTCAAATAAATGTTGGTGTAATTGGATTTTTAAGATTTTATAGTGCAATATTAGAATTATAAATAATAGATACTATTTCCTACTAAGAAAAATATCATATATGAAATAACATTATTGAATTAAACCCATTTACTGAGCATCCATATAACTATATTCTAATGAATAACATTTCCAAATATAACCAGATTCATTATTGTTATGAGAGGCATAGTGGACTTGGCTTTCATGGTTGTTTCACATCCTTTGTCAGAGAAATGTCGAAGCTTTGTTCATTTACAATGGTGTTATATTATGTTAGAAATAATAATAATAAATAGGTTACTGTTGCATGACTGTGATATTCTTTCAAAACAATATTTTGTTGCTTATGGTTACAGTATTATATCTTACATAATAAAAGTTATAAAATAATGAAAGAACCATTTGTATAAATAATACTTTTATCTATGGCTATAATAGACACAGGTGCCTTTTATGCATATAATTTACATTAGATATAAAATTATAATAACAACATATAAATAGTATTATTCAAAGTATGCATCCTTTTTTATTATTTGGTTGGAATATATGTATTTCAGAACAAAAATGTGAAACTTAAATATCTTTGTTTTTTGTCGTTGCCAAAAACAGATAATTAATAAAACAGAAATAATGAAATATCTGATAATTAAGTAACATATTACAAAATAATAAACAACCTAAGAAAACAATAATGAGTAAAGTCCAATAAGTTTATAATATAATCTTTTCTACAAATGTAACAATGAAATATACTTAAATTAACAATACTTTTAAAGAATAACTTAATAATGGTATCCATAAACATGACAAAACGGTATTAATCGATATGTTACCAGATGTATGTCCTTGCTCAATTATCTATGCTGATATCGACTTAAGATTTTATTTAAAACTCTAGGCAAAAGGCAAACTTAATCATTTACGAACAATTTGAAACTTTCCTTGCAATAAAAGTACAATGATTTACTATCTATATGACATTTCAGTGTTCATGTGTTCGTAATACTTCTATTCAAAAAAATGTTTAACATATTTTAATGATTTTTTTTAAACTTATGGATTCACCTGAATAGTTCTTAGTTATACTTCAGCCCTTAGATGATGCTAAACTTTTTTTATACAATTTATTTCCCTTCTCACATAAAAGAATATACAATACCAATTTTTCAGGTTCCCTAAACCTCTGAATATTCGAAATATATACTTTTTATATTTATGACTTATTATTTGTAGCAATTTTGCAAAGCTAAGAGTAACTAAAATATATATAAAGTACTAGTCACGTTTAAATAAAAATTGATGCTAATCATCACTTTTTTTTTCTTTTATTGTAATGACTACAGAGTGTTGTATGAAACATTTACATGTACCAGAGTTGAAATTGTTAATATGTTGAATACAGCTGATATAAGTGTAACATTCAAAGTGCGCGGTTCGTTGGCAAACACGTATGTCACTTATATCACCGAAAAAGGTGTGCAGTGTCATTCAAGACCTATTATGTACAAATGTGATATAACCTTATTCCAGAATATATATTTGAAACTTTACCCAGATTCGGAGCCGTTCATCTTGTGTGTTGACAAAATCCTTCTTTTTTCTCTCAATGACTAACGTTCTTCCGCTTTCACGAGCGCTAGTAATCGTTCTCGGCACAGGCAGGTGTTAGAACGGTTCAAGAATGTATTACAAAAACACTATTATATAAATGTTATCACTTAGTTACTTTTTAAATCATAACTTTAAAGAACTCAAGAGTAATTTACACGTTTTTAGTCAACGCTAAAATCATTTTATTTCGTCACAAACCATAGAAATGCAAGTGAAATTTCACGCAACCTCCGATTAATTTCAGTCATATTTTTCACTTCTAATCAAGACTAAAATGAAACATTTGTGGTCAATTGAGTGAACTTGTTATTATATAATACAAACTCTAAACAAAACTCAACTTATTATCACAATAATTGTAAAGAAATAATACAATTGCCAGCTGACATTTCTGTGGTGCGTTGCACGAAATTCAACATGGCTGCCGTGACTCGCACATGACGTTTACGATTCATTCCGATCAAATCTCTTTCTTCAATAAACAGAGACGCAAAAATGTTATGCTCTATTTTAAAATTAAAAGTCAAAAAAAGGTATCCAAAATTTATGGATATAAATAATAATTATTTTAGGCATTTTCAGAAAATAACACTACAAAAACAAGTATTAGAGGAACTATAATTGAATCCTGAACGAAGCCTACGTGGAAAACTTAACTCTGGAAAAATTAGAAAAGCGAAAGTAGTGACGGTTTTGCCTAATTATTGTAAGCAAAACAAAACAAAAAACACCATAAAACAGAGCAAAACGCACACTCAGATAACTATTTTACCCACCTTCTATTCTGCTCTGGCGGCAAAACACTCCAATCAACTTCATACATCGGATATGCCATGTTAATAATTAAAACAACACAATATTTATACTAAAAACGTTTTAATAAAAACATTTCACAAAGTATACCACAGTATGTCACGGCAGCACAAACTGAACTGTTATCAAAGTTGTTTTATCAGGTGCAGGTACTCCTCAAATATTCAGTCATAGCGTATCTCTTATCAAAGGTACAATTTATCACTGAAAAAGGACAGCAATAACACTTTAGTAATATTTGATTCTTAAACCTCAATACTGTACATAACAATAGTATGTGCGAGTCACATTTATTATCTTAATAGGATAACTAATTAATATTCATTTGTATTAGTATGACTTCGGAGTCGTAATGTACAATGCGTCATAATCGATATTATAAACTGTTATCATTCTGATTTCGCGGCGGTCTGTCAACGCTGTTACGTTTTATGCAGTCCACAAGCCATCTGATGCCTTCGTCAACACCATCTCTGTGAATAAAAAATGTATATGAGTAACACTTATTATGTAAATTACTTTTCACTTAGTATTCTCTTTATTACTGTATAGTTTACACAGCGTTCTATCTAGTGGTTATGTAAAGTAGTATGTATAATCATTAGCAATTTTTTAAAGAAACAATATATTAGCAGTTTTATTAAGTTTTTTGTGACTGTCGAAACCTTTAGAGAAATAATAAGTGAGCTGTGAAATATTTAGCACACATTTGCCTAGCAGATAAGTCTGTTTATCTTTGTTATTCATTATCTTATTTAAAATGTTTCTGAGAATATTTATGAAAGAAAGAAGTCTATGTTTTGCAAAATCCTATTTTAATATATGGGGTATGCATGATATAAAGATAAACAGTGAATGATTAAAAACAAGTGTGTTGACATAGTGAAGTAATTCTATTTATGTGTATATTTGTATTAGTTATCTCTGTTTATTTAATCTATTTCAACCTCCTTATAAAGTAGACATTTATACATATAAATAGTATTGAAAAGTGTGGTTTGTCCCAATTAATCTCTGAAATGCTTGAACTAATTTGGTCAGATTTTTATTTGTAGGTAGAATATTTAGAGTAGCATAAAGGCTACATCAGCAGTGGCCAACCTTTTTTAAAGGTAATAAGTACGCAATGAAAAGTTTATACTGTACGGTGGGCGGTTTGTTTTTTTTTAAATAATTTAACAACAAAATAAATTTTAAAAATAGTATTTTGGAAAATTTGCAGCATGGCGCATTACAGATCAATTGTGGACGCACTTATGCCCGCGGGCGCGTATTGGGCACCACTGCGCTACATCTTATGTATATAATTCTTCTGTATATCTGCTTGTGACTGAACTGCTACTAAAAGGCTGGACAGATTTTGATAAGAAAAATTGTCTGTTTGATGGTGTATATTCACATTTGCACCCGGTAGGTGGCACTGCATCCTGATTCTAGGATTTTTTTATTATTAGGGAAGGACGACATCCACCGGGTCTGCTAGTATTATTACAATTTTCGATAGGGGTTACATACTAAAAACATAATTGCAACTTAAGAAATATAATACAGTTCACAGTAAATTCAAATTAAACACATACAAACAACTTTTTTTAAATATATTGTAGGTTTTTTAGGATTGTCAGTTTCATTCACTTCACCTCATGTTAAATGACAATACTTTGTCATTCTAAGATGATCCAACATGGTAAACACACTAAACCTAGAAATATTGGTTCTTAAGTGCAACTGTCAGAACATACCCATCGGTGCTAGGCACCTTCTTATTTACACCTTTAGACCCTCTTATTTTATAATTATTGACACCAATTTGTGTAGAATATATTATAATAATATTTATAGAAACTCACAAAAATATTAAAGTGTGAACATAGTATAAGTATAAAGGACTCTGCTCTTTCTCTTAATTATGTGTTAAGTGTTAATGTTGTATCATTATGTATCACCTACTCTGTGAATTCCTTCTTATAATAGTAAGATATCATTCATAACTAACAATATGAAAATATGTTAATGACATTAATTACATGCATATATGCATGTCGTCCATACAGGTATAATTTGTTGTAGCCGTTTAAAATATATATTTCAGTGGGAAATTCTTAAATTTTTAAATTATAAAAAAAAAATTAGTTATTTACAATCACGAGTATTTTTTTAATTATAATAATCACATAAGTAACTATCTTCCCTACATACAATAAGAATGCAAATCTAATTAATGTGTGTGAACTTTTTAGATTTTTGTGAAAAAATTGTTGCAAGTATCTTGGAATCTATACTATATTATAAAGAGGTAAAGTTTGTGAGTTTGTGACGTTGTAAGGGGTAATCTCAGGAACTATTGAACCGATTTTGAAAATTATTTTAACAATATAAAACCTCGTTATTTATGATTGTCATAGGCTACATATCATCACGCTAAAACCAATAGGAGCGGAGCAACAATGAACAATGTTTTAAAATCAGGGTATTTTTTCCTTTTGAGAGCTTCCGCTGCGTCTTAGCCCAAAACAATTATTCCACGCGTACGAAGTCGCGGGCAGAAGCTATTAACTAATTATATTACCTATACTAATATTATAAAGAGGTAAAGTTTGTGAGGTTGTAGAGGGTAATATCTGGGGAGTCGGAGAAAAAATGGTCGAAAGAAAACGTTACTTACGAACGATGAGAGATATATATGACTGAGTTCTAGAAAAAAGTTGTAGCTTGATAATGCCTATTACCGCCCAACGAAGTGGGCACGGGTCGGCTAGTAAGTAATAACATACATTTAAATCTATTTTTGGAAATGTCAATCTGTATAACACGCATGACTACGTTCACGATAAAACCTCATCAAGAAAATCATAAAGTATCCTTGAGTAACATTTAGTGTTGGTTCCATTAAAATCGATTCACTTTATCAAAACTTATTGTAACTTTACTGACAACCTGACTGAAGTAGGAGAGTAAAGTAGATAAATAAATGGACTTAATACATTCAGATGATTTCACTAGTCACTGTTTTTTTAATTAGGTTCCATGTGGACACAGTCATGGGCATAGCTAGTTAATAATATTTAAGATATTAAGCACTATTTTATATGGTTCTTAATCTGTTTTCTGTTTTAAACACTTCATAGGTGATCGTTTGAGTACAACAGATTTGCAACTTAAAGATGGCAGCTAGCCAGGTGTACTTCGAAAAAGCTCTACCACCATGCTACGGTTCCATCAAAGCCCTACCACCATGCTACGGTTCCATCACAATGTTGCCCTTTACTGATAGCTCCGACTCGGTTGTAAGGATTCGAATCTATGTCGATCAATGCAGCCTCTAACACACTGTCAACTAAGCCATCATCATTTCAAAATGTATGTGTATATATGAAAATAGAGTACCTATAGGGATCAATCACATCAAAACCATGATCATTTTACGCAGAGTTTTTCATAGATGGTTTCAGGCTATTTATTTTTATCAAGCTTTTATTAGCTTCACCTGTATGTATGTATGTAACCAACCTTTAAGCTCGATTTTGTCCTACTTTGAACGATCAGATTTAATTCAAACTTTGCACACCTGTCAAAGGTCGATGACAATAGTCGGAAAAAAAAACTTAAAAAAATGTAACTAAGAATGAAAAGAAATGATGCAAAATGATAAAAATACTGATATCTGGAGGTCATTATCATTTTTTTGTCACTTTTTTCAAAAATATACATTTATTTCTAATTAACACTATTCTTAATCCAAATTTATTAAATTTTATTTTCTGTTTTTTAGTTGATTTTTTTATGAAAGTGTGTTTTTTTTTGGTTTTTTAAAACTATTATTAATTAATATACATACATTTTTTAATGCCTACATTGGGCAGGAGTCAGCTAGTAACTGTATATTTTTAAAGTTGTGAAATCATAATGCCTTTTAAAAGATATAGGTATATCACCATCTTAATTGATATGCTAATTAGAAAATGAAAAATATCATTAACTAGCGGGCCCCGCAGACGTTGTCCCGCCTAGATTATAAAAAAATAATAAACAAATTATATACTAAAACGTTCCTCATCAATAATTTTATTCACTTGTGAAAACCGGTTACTGGTTCGCTAGTTTTTGAGTTTATTGCGAACAGACAGACGCGGTAGGGGATTTTGTTTTATACTATGTATAAAAACTGGAGCTTGTTTGTTTGTTATACTCTTATGCCCTAAGTACACAACTAAGAATCTTGGAATATTGCATACACATTGTCAGGAATCTACAAAGGATATAGGAAATCTCACCAAGGAAATAGAAATTATTCCTAACGGATAGAGAAATATCTTTTATTAAATGAATGCAAGCAAAACTGCAGGTAATAGTTAGTGTGCTATCAATTACAAATATGATTGGATTGTCATAGTCACCCAGTCAGTGCAGAGGTAGCCATTAGCATAATGTCCCGTGCACCAATGAGGTGTGCATTTTGGTTAAAAATCGGTTTGACAGTATGCACACCCATGCAATCCGGAATGTCTTGTTTATTAGCCAGCACTAGTAGTGGGACACCTGACAGGTGTTCTGATGCTATCATTCTATCTGAAACATTTATACAGATTATTTAAAAAAAGAAATTTTATGTTTGAATATCTAACTCGGGAGTCCATGATGTACTTCACATTTTTTCAATTAAATTCATGAATGTTTTATCAATAAATTTTTATGTTAATGTAACATATTTACTTATGAACTCCTATTGTAAGGATTTGGTGATCCATAAACAATATAAAAAAATACTGTTAATATTTATTATATCATATATTGTGTTATATATACAGGCTATTTAGGATAATCTTCCTATTAATATGTTGATTATATAACACTAGACAAACTTTTCTGTAATAAAGGTGACTAGTAATTTTATCTAGACGTTTATTTTTTACCAATGTATGTTACATATTTAGTTGTATAAGTTGTACATATTGAGGATACCCACCTCCCTGTCCCCTCTTCCTTTTCCTCCCCCATTTCCTTTCTCCCACCTCAACTCCCCTTCCCTCAAATACAGGCCGGCAACGCACTTGCGACATCCCTGGTGTTCACTAGTGTCTATGGACGGTGGTGATCATTTACCATCAGGTGACTCATCTGTTCGTTTGCCCATATAATAATTATATATATTGTTTTATTATTCCAGTCCAACCCAAACTTAGTAATCAAATAACAATTTGGACTTTGCTCTAACTGAACTCACACAAAAAGTGTATAACCTAAAGTACTACATTTATTACATTATTTTTTTACATAAAGTAGATAATCAATATTTAAAAAAAAAATCATATTGTGGAATTTACTATGACACTTACCGAAAGTTTCTTTTGATTCTGAAACTCTTTCTCTATCTGAGGAATCTACTATGTAAATAACTGCATGGCATTCTGCATAGTACTGTAAATTCGATCATTATTATAATATATGTTCTTATAAGTAATCTATAAAGGTATATTTTATTGAGACATGCATATTCACAAAATAATTCTATTTTTGATTATTATTTACTATATTTGATTACTACAATAAATCGTTCTTAGGGAGTTATTTTAGTTATAACTTTATTATTTACCTTGTCCCATAGAGACTGCAGTTCTTGTTGCCCTCCGAGGTCCCAAAAATTGAGTCTCACTCCATCTACATCTATTTTACCTATATTTAGACCTACTGTTGTTGTTATCCTATTGGGGTTCATTGCCTTATATTTTTTAGTAAATTTTGTTTTAGTAGCCTCCAAGTATGTCTGAAAAATAATAGTAAAAAAATATTTTGTGTAATCGTCATAAGTAATGGAAAATATTATATTTTAGTTTACCGTTTTCCCAGCATTGTCAAGCCCTAATATTAATACACAGTATTCATCTTTTTGAACAATGTATTTGTAAAAACCGTGTATTAAAGTATACATTTTATAACATTTTTACTTGATATAAACAAAATGTTGTGATTATGAACATAAAAAAATAATTCTGTATTGACAGTATGATCCTAGTCCCTTTTATTCATATGCGTTAAGAGGATAATAGAATTAAATTATGCTACACATATCAACAAATTTTTGTATACTTGGAACGCAACAGTTGACGTTTCAAATAAATGTCAAATTTGTGCATGAACTGTTGTCTACAATCTGTCATGAACGATGAAATCCTGATCTTTGCATCCCTTTTTCTAAAGTCTGTGTCTACACATCAAGTTATATCTATATAGTGAATGAATTTACTCTGTGCAAGCTATGGTGTGTCATTGAAACAAAATTAGAATTATTATAAAATTGTTATCATAACACGCAATATAATTTGTATTTGTGAACATAATTTTCCTGATATTAAGGATGCCACCTAAACCATTAATGAACCAAAAATCTAGCACATTTTTTGAGTCTGAAGAGACGGATCTTGCACCGTGTATTGTCAGCCTCTCTCTTTTCTTATGTGGCGAACTGTTAGACCCAGGAGATTGGTTATTTCTAGTATTATTTAAAGGACAAATTGTATTTGAAGCAAAATGGATAAACGAAACAATGTTTAAAATTGAAGCATTACCGATGAATTTAAGAGACACATATTCTCAAGACTCACTTGCCGATAATCCTTTAATATTTATAATTCGTCTTGCAGGCGGTAAAGGGTCTAAGGACCTTGATCCTTTACTTAATGTAGACAATCGTTTAGGAGGAACTCTTGATTTGCTTCCATTATTATTGGGTGAAGAAAATATATTTACGACGGTGCCGCTTACATTTATTAGCACAGGAGAGTCATCAGAATGTAAGGTCGAAGTTCGTATAGTTACTAAAGGAACTTGTGAAATCACGAAAGTTCCTCTAATAATAACGATGATTTCTGCTCACTGTCTACCTTATGCAAGGGAAGGAACAGTTTATCTTAGTGCCATAGGTCTTGATGGTGTTTTTGAGCCTATGTCGGTAAATTTTGGGATGTCTCTCAGTTCTATTGATGCTAAGAAAATAATGTGGGCTTCTGCCAGTAACATGGGTCAGGCAGCTAATACAGCATTTAATGTTCCTAATCAAGATGTATACATTCCGTATGATCTTGTACCAAAATTTAATGAAACGTGTCGTTCAATTTATTGGAACGCAATGAAGAGATTTCTTATAGACCCTCAATTCTTAAAGCAGAGATTATCATCTCCATTTCTTTTAGAGATAGCTGGCGTTCCTAAAGCTGGTAAAATAGATGTACGTGGTCGTTATATGGGATTTATTGACGCTAGTGCATTATTGGAATCGGATCAATATGGCGTCTCTATTTGTACTAGATTATTGTATTACAATGAAACAGAACTACCTGAAGGAAATGGTCCTTTATTAGATCTTCCTCCGTCGAGTGCAAAACCTAGTGCTCGAGAGTCAAATTTATTAATGGATGAACATGGGCATACAGCTTTTGTCATAGTCAGATTTGATATAGCAGAACCCCTTGTTACAAAAGTAAAAATGGCTACTTTGTTTGATACTATAGGCTTTTCTCCTCTAGATGGCCCAACGGCACCAGTACATGAGTTAGAAATAGAACCAGCCCCAGAAAATACTCTTGTAGATGTTAGGCGTATAAGTAGAGAAAGTGGAGCTCTAGCTGTTCACAAAGAATTGAGTAATTTAGCTTGTAGAGGACAAATACCGATGAATCAAGGGATTAAACACACAGCAGCTAATCGCCTTTTAATGCGAGTAAGAACAATGCTGAAACAGTTTCCACCTGAAAATTGTTCACTTATTGATTGGCAAGATATAGTAACAGCTCAACATGGAGCCAGTCGAAGAGCAGTAACGTCCTCTTTCGCTCCACAGCCTCCACCTTTACGTCAACCTTCTCGGGTTGCTGCAGCGAGATGTCGTATTGCTGGTGATACTAGAATAGCAGAACAACATATTCAAAATAATCTAAATGTTGCTAAAAATCACCCTAGGACGCTATTGTCAAAAGCCTTGCGCTGTCTCGAAGAGAGAAATGACACAGATGCTCGAAATTATTTGCTTGAAGCGTTGAGTGTACAGATACGGAATAAATATCTATTATGGACTTACGGGGGACAGGAATTTGATAAAGGCTATAAAGGTGCCGATACAGCTGCTGCAGCATTTCGTATTGCAGTAAAAGGAGATTATTCGGATGGTACTGCTAACGCTATTGGTTGGGCAGCATTACATACTTTTTATCATTATATCGGAAATCCATATGCAGCATTTGTAGCTGGCATGAAAATGAGAAAGGCAAATGAGTTACCAAGAGAGTGGAAGAAATTCTGTCAGCGATGGACTGATATAAGTGGGGAAGAAGAGCGTGTGTGGATTCCATATGCTATTGCATCACATAATCCTTTGTTGATAACTGCAGCATTCTTTTTGTGTCTAAGATGTTACAAGTTTTCGGAAAAAGTTTTATATTGTTATGAGCACGAGTGTGCTAGTCGAGGCAGTCGTAGTAATTTGAAAACGAAATTAACCCAGGATTTGTATTATTTACAGGCTACGTCACTACTCTTAAGGCGCCAATATGACAAAGCTTTGGAAGTAACTGAAAAGGGAATAAAGTCTTTTGGTCCTTCCCCTATCATGACTCAAATGCGTACTAGTTGCTTAGTGTGTATTCGTGGATGGGATGGAGAGTGTGCGAAAGCTTTGAAGGAAAGTGAACAATTTGGATCAGAAGAATGCCCAGCAGTACTGCTATGTGCTGCGATAAATGAATTTAAAACGAAACCAACAATATCTTTACAAAGAGCTGCTAGAGCTCACAAAATAGCACCTTGTGCTCATTCAGCACTCATAATTGGCAGAATTTATAAAAAACTAGGAGAAGATAGTTTAGCAGAACGTTGGGCGGCTACTGCAGTCAAATTGGAACCGTCTTTTGCTGATGGTTGGGCGTTTTTATCACTGTTAGCAATGTATGGAAGGAATTTGGACAGAGCAAGAACAATGCTACGTACAGCAAAGCAAGCTGGTCCCATAAGTCAAGACATAGAAGAGGAGGTAAAAAAAGTCTCGGCAATAGTCCAATTGGTAACGCTGCCCGATTCGCTTGTAAAGAATTTATGTCTATGTGACTATTTATAATTCATTATTTGTAGTAACCACTTTTTAATTTTGTTAAAGTTAATAAAAGTCTGTTTCTGGTAGGTGGAATTTTTGGTGCTAAGTTATCAAAGAAATCCTTTTTAAATATATCAATAAAGAGTTTATCATTACAAATGTTTTGAGGGCATTGCAGATGAGAACGAACGGAGAGATGAAAATAGATATGTCACTGATTTATTTTTATAGTGTGCGCCTTACGTCTGAAAGTTAACTAGGATATTTATCGAGCTGAAAAGTAGGTTAGATTACAAAAGCTACGAAATATTCTGTTATCTAAATGATAAACTGATATGGTTGAACAAAATACTAATACAGTAATGTGTCATTCTCACAAATATCTTTTCATGTATTTAGCATTGTTGACGCACCTTTCTATTTCATTTTGTTATAGTATAGATAATACGATAAGTGGTGTTCGTGTTGATTAAATGTCGAATGTTTAAATTCGTACGGGGTTATAGTCGCTCGGTTGCATCACTACTAACTTACGCGCGGGACCACAAAACAAACATTCCTTGAGGTGGAACGGCCGGGCTCTTTGTTTTGAGTCGAGTTTTAAACTGGATCTGTGATATGTGAATGAGTAAAACAATGGGTATTTCTACAAATTGTTGGAAATATTTAGTTTTAACTTTTAATGTTCTGTTTGCGGTAAGTAACTATTATTTATTTTTAAGAAAGTTTCTCACACTTTTTTGTTCATTAATCGCTGAATCAGCAAATTTCCATTTAATTGTTACCACTTGTTATTGATAATAATTTGAGTTCTGTTTACAATAAAGTACTACTATTTCTAGAGAAAATATAAATCAATAATTATCATGAATATACTAATAGTTTTTGTCACACAAATATTTTTAATGCCGGAGTACGTATGCTTTGTTAAATTAATAAAACGAATGAAATTTTAATTGTTTAGACTCATTGCTGTCACCGCGGTTATTGACATAACAATTGCCTAAGTGTGAAAGAGATAGGTAATACCATTTCCTGATATTACTTTTCGTCGGATTGTCATTGTTGTTTGAAAAGTTGTTAAAATTTGTCCACAGATGTCAGCTGTTGTGCTGTTTGCAACGAGTGGGTTTCTTTTATACAGATTATTTTTATATCGGCATTTTATTGGAATAAATGTGGAATATCCAGCGATATTACTTCTTATGATGGCAATAATCACGTGTTCTATAGCGTGGATCGGATGGAGGACAGCCATGTCGATGCACCAAATTCACGTAATAATAGTAGGTATTCATTCATAAATGCATTTTCGAATTACTATAGGTAGGTTTTTTCTTTCTTTCTTTTTTTTATAGTTCGTTTTGGTCTAGTGGTTTGACCGTTTGAATATCAATCCTATGTCCGCAGGATCAAATCCCGGCATGTGCCAACGGATTTTTCGGAATTCGAGTACATCTACTAATTTAAATTGGTAACACTATCGGCTGATGGTGAAGGGAAACATCGTGAAGAAACCTGAACCTGAGAAATGTTCTTATAATACCTACTACTATATGTGCGAAATCATAGAACTGTGGATTTCTCACAGTTTGATATCGCCAGTACGTCGTGGGCTATGCATATATACCTTCGGGAAGAGGCCTATAGTCTTGTAGTTGGTTACTTATAGGCCGATGATGACGATGACGTACTTTTTAGAGATTATATTTTACTCTTTCAACTTAATGCTAACAAAGATTACAAGCCTTTCTTTATTTATTAAGAAATTTTGAAAAGACAACAGTGTTGGCAGTAAAATAACTTCGAATACAGAAAAGTAGAAATAGTAAAAGATTAATTATTAATAGTTGGTTGCATCCTGATTTAGTAGACTAACGTGTCTTGTTAGAACATTGCCGGGTGCTTTTGTGGCAAGCCAGAATCCATGTTCCGTGGTATTAAATAACTCAAGATTATGAATAAAATATAAAATCGATTACATGACACTCCAAGATTCCGCTAAAAACTCCTTGTTTATTACTTATATATATGTTCCGTTTGTGTGCATATAATCCAGGCATCACCTTAGAGATACTCTTCTTTTGAAGTATAAAATTTATGACCGTTAAGTTCACGTACATTGTGATTGCTAAATTTTAATAAAAAAAATATCTCTTTCCAGACTGGTCTGCTTATCGTATTGGTCGTGGTCATAGAGTTCTCTTGTTTCGTTTGGGCGATGGTGGTTTGGGACAGCGTCGAGATTGAAGTCAAAACCGCTATGACAAAATATTTCGAAGTGTCACACAGTACCGAAGCGAATTCGGTGGATATGATACGTTGGGACAAATTACACGTACAGGTAAGAGAGATAAAAAAACGTAGTCTTTATTTAACAAAAGATATATTACAGCTCATAAAGATTTACTGTAGATCCCCGAACTAGGAAGTAAATCCTGTGTCGCGAGTTATCAAACAAAACTAAGTTACAAAATTTATATCGTGTTAGTGCCGTAAGTGGCTTACTTATTGGATAAAGTAAATCAAAATAAAATTTAAATTATATACGTGTATAAAAAAGCTAGTAATTTTATACAATGTCAATAGCTTAATACATTTTTCCCTCAAGGTTCAAGTATCACGATCTTTATTTCAACGACATCATATTAATTTTCATTATCACTACCTGATTTTCCAAATGCAACGTGTAGAAGTCCACTTGAGATTTTTGAACAAACGAATGCATTATGATAGTCGGAATAAAACCAGTATATAAGCCTTGATTATTTTTAATAAAGAATGAAATACTTACACTTTATGTGTGATCAAATGTGTTAAAAAATGTATGATGTGATAAAAAATAAATATTTATCTAGCTTATAAGCTATTTCAGTATTGCACTAAATTCCAGTTGAAAACGTTTATTAGCATAATTTACGCATTTATTAAGCACTTCAAGTGGTTATTATGCTTTACATTACATTCCATTTCGAATGTTGTGGTGTGATCGAACCCAGTGACTACATTTCGACTTGAGGATCCACCTTTAAAGAAATACATTTTAGAACTGAGTTTTCAACCAGTATATGTGATCGAAAATAAATATTTATTTAGGTAATAAGCCATTTCTGCATCACGCTAAATTCCAGTGGTAAAAGTTTATTAGCATAATTACCCGTTTATTAAGCACCTGAAGTGGTTATTACCTTACACTACATTCCAGTTCGAATGATGTGGTGTGTCGAACCCAGTGACCACACTTCGACTTTGGATCCACCTTTAAAGAAATACATTGTAGCACTAAATATTCAATGAGTATTTATCGTTGAAAGCAGTTGAAAATGTTTATTACCGTAATTTACTTATTTAATAAGAACCTCAAGTGATTGTTACCTTACATTATATTCCAGTTCGAATGCTGTGGTGTGATCGGACCTAGTGACTACGCTTCGACTGGCCACGTGCCGTTCTCATGTTGTGGTCAGGGTCCTCTCGATGCTGCCTATAAACCGTACGCTTCAGAATGCTCCGCGTTGTACCAACGAGGCTGCGGTAAACAGCTCCACGAGTACACCAAGCACCAATTACTGTTAATTTCGATGACAGCGCTCTGTGCGTCAATACTCCAGGTAAGTAATAATGATAATAACACTTGAAAATGTAAGAATACTTTGGTTTTAGTTATGAGTAGGGCTTAATCTACCGTAGTATGATCTTAGTAGTTGCTCTAGACCAGTGGTCGGCAAACTCGCCATCCAAAAGAGCCAAATAGGAACAATACAAACATTTATTCAAAGAGTCTTTTTAAGCTTAAACTTTGCTTTATTAGAGACATTTATTATCGAAATAATTAGGATTAAAAGTATACTCTCGAGCTTGCGTTTGCTCAATATGTATTTTTTGCGAGCGTCTAGCTGTGTTGTCATAGTGTTTTTTCTAAAAATATGCCTAACTTCTGTAGGCTTGAAGAAGCTAGAGTTTCAGAAGAGAGGCTCATTTTTAGATCGTAACAATAGCAATAGTAAAATAATATATACTTAGCAAAGGCAAGCTCGAGAGTTTGCGTCGTAATTATTCCCATGAAATATATTAGGTATTTACCTATGAAATTGCCGTTTTGTATGAAAAAATTTAAACGATTTTTTTTCATGTATTTTTTATTTGTATTAATCGAAGTAATCACCCATGCAATCAATGCATCTTTGCCAACGTAGTGGCAGTTTATTCATACCCTTCTTAAAGAAGTCAGCAGAACGGGAGGCAATAAAGTTTTCAAGGCATTTTGTACTGCCTCTCGGGTATTGACTTTTTTTTCCCGCCAAGGAGTTATCAAAATTCTGGAAAAAGTAGTAGTCTGTAGGCGCAAGGTCTGGAGTAGAGCGGATGACGGAGAACTTCTAACCCCAGTTCTTGCAACTTGGAGACCGTCTGCTGTGCAGTATGAGGTCGCGCGTTTTCGTGCAGGAGTAGCGGAGACGAGCTATTGACCAATGCTGGTTGGAGATGTGCCAGCTTCTCCATCATTGTGTTCAGTTCTTCACAGTACAGATCTGCAGTAATGCTCACCCCGTTTGGTAAGAAGCTGTGATGAATCACACCGGCGCTAGAACACCAAACAGTGACCATCACTTTTCTAGGGGTATGTTTTCGTTTAGGGCATTGTTTAGGTGCTGAACCAGGATCCAACCAACTTGCTGAGCGCTTGCAGTTATCAAATAGAATCCATTTTTTTTCGCAGGTAACAATGCGGTTCAAAATTCCTAAATTTGTGTGTTTGTTGAGCAGTGCAAGGCACGTCTCGACGCGTACTTTGCGCTGGCGATCATTGAGTTCGTGGGGCAGCCATTTGTCAAGCTTTTTTACCTTGCCAATTTGACAAATGGACCAATATTGATTTGACGCTAACGTCGAAAGCTGCTGCCGTAGATTGTGTATCATCTGCTTCCACAATCGCCTTTAATTTGTCACTGTCGACCAAAGTCTTTGGACGACCGCGAGGTTCATTTTTCAGGTCGAAATTCCCAGAACGGAAGCGAGCAAACCAATACCAGGTGTTGCGTTGCTTTGTAATGTTAGCTCCGTAAACGTCG
Source organism: Antheraea pernyi (assembly GCA_015888305.1). Taxonomy (NCBI): domain Eukaryota; kingdom Metazoa; phylum Arthropoda; class Insecta; order Lepidoptera; family Saturniidae; genus Antheraea; species Antheraea pernyi. The sequence goes on from MU158712.1 coordinate 1,005,947, forward strand.
TTGATGTTGCGTGCCGCTTGTGCCGCGTTGCTGCCACGATGGTACTCATATTCCGTAATTACTCGAATTTTTAACGTATCCATGATGACAAAAAAGATTGAATGCGATGAAAATGTAACACTAATCAATAAACAAATAACTACTTTTGGAAAAATAATTCCATGTTTTTAAAATAAAATTAATTGGAAACTAGAATTCTTAGCCAAACAAAAATTATTTTGATTTGAAATGGCCAGTACTGCAGAACGGCAATTTCATAGGTAAAGACCTATTATTAAAGTTCTAGTTTTAATAAAAACCTCTTTGAGTGAACCTCAATTTTTTATAGTTTATATTTGGCTTGGCCGATCGCTAGGGACGATCTAGTCTAGTAAATCTAGAAAAAAAACTAAAGGAATATTTTTGAAGTATTATTTAATTCATATTATGGGTAAATAGAGTATCCATCTTTTGTTATCGTCCATTGATTGTCTACTCTATTTGTTGTTGCGAGATTCAATTTATGTGGAACAGTGCAGCGGCCAAAAGCTTGTTACTCTTTAGCACCACCTCGGGGGCGTTTATTTCGCCAGTAAAGCCGCTATTAATTTATTTCTGTAATCACTTTGTTCTTGTGTAATATATAATAAGAGAAGCGGATTACGGAAGCGTGAATATGACATATTTATAACAAATAAATATAGGTTAATTATTTGAGGAGCGTCCCATATATTGTACTTAATACATAGGTGGGTATATAATTACTTTGATAAACAAAATTAAGTGTAAAGGGCGACACGATCGGTGGGATATTGCGAGACAATAATTATCTCCACAGGGTATTGTATGACAGCATCGAATTTAATTATAGCGTGCAATTACTAGGACAATAATTATTATTCAGTCGGTCGCTAATGTCGTATTGTTTTGAGGTTGGAAGGTCGTGTCGGCCTTGGGGAATATTTTCGATGACTAAAGGTCATACAGTATAAACTATTGCTTATCGTATTGTAATAATTGCGGTTTGATACACGTTATAAATATGAATTACAAGGAAAAAAATTGAATTATTTAATTTAGTAATCATATAAAAAAGAGTTAAACAACTAAAAATGCAAATAATAACTTATGCAAGAGATCCTCAGTTCACTACTGAGAAATGTATGAGAATTGGTTTTGTGAGAGAATCTTTTTTAAGTGTAAACTTCTATAGTCGCCTGCAACGATTTTTGGGTAGAGGAATACTTATGGGTTCGCATCATCGATGACCTCAATATGCTTGTGAAGTATTGCGCTTGCACCAGACTAGCGACGCGTAGTGTAGCGACCTGTGTACATGTAATATTGATATTTTCTATTGAGTATTACGGCAAAGAAACTGCACTATGCCTGATGGTAATCACAGTACAGTCCAAAAACACAGTTTTTGTTCTGTGACACACTACCTATCGCCGGTCGCCGCTGTCATGCCGGCCTGCCAAAAGCTAGATATGCATCCGGAAACGCGACCCGCAGAAGCGAGTCACTATGACGGGCTTTTTCGGCATATACATGGTGGTTGCGACCCAGTCAGGCTGTAAATCCCTACCACCCCGCAAGACAAGCTAGTTTAGAAGGTTGATTAGCATTGTACGATCCCTTGCCGCCCCAACAATTGCGGTCTGTCGGTACACCGCGGGGGGGGGGGGGGAAGCTGGATATGCACAGGCTGATCCCGAAACGCGACCCGCAGAAGCAAATTACTAAGGTGGGCTTTTTCGCCACATACATGGTGTTTGCGACCCAATCAGGCTGTGAAACCCCACCACCCCGCTTTCGCCATTGCCTCGTTCGTTATTCAGCAGGGTGCACCACGTGCAGGTGAGGTTGGCTTGGATGTCTCAAGTATTATGATGTAATTCGACACTCCTGACACCTTAAATTTAGATTATTCACTCTATTATTCATTTATAAATTCCAAAGAGAACAGTTATTTCACTGTTTTTAGTTTTTACTACTGTTGACAGTCCTTATGATTACCGCGACTTTAGTTATTTAGCTAGTAATTGTGAGATTAACTGAATAAATAAACGTATTTTCTTAAATTATATGTATAGTTGGTTTTCATTCGATGAATAACAGAAATAGCAACAGTCTTAGTCCCGTTTGTCATTCTACTGCTGGTCACCGTACGACGTATATTAATTGATTATATATTAGAGCATACACGACCATATCCTATAGCTATTATGGTAGTTTTGACACATTACAATAATGACAGGAAAAGTCGATTTATTTTCGACAAAAATATTATCAAATTCTGCTTTATTTTGCATTAAGTATTGACTCGAGTTTGCCAGACGTAAGTTGTAGTAGTGTAGTTGTGCTGATCAACGATCCTATATATATAATATACATGTTTATATATGGAATGTAAATATATAATTTCGAATGTTGAAAAATAAAATGACGAACCAATAATTATAATCCATTAAGGATTTGTCAAACGGAGCAATCAGCTTTCTTGTTAGTAAAAGCGTGAAATTTTTGTTCGCGGGACCATATTTTATTTATAGTTCAATATAGTGGTAGTTAGATAGATATATATAGTTATAAATATTTATAATTCAGAAATCAGTTTACTAAATTAATGATGTGTCCTAAAATTTTATATTTAAAAGTTAACACTTTGAGCACGTCGCTATTGACAATAAAGAACAGCTATTTGCTTCTTCAAACGTCGTTCTTAATTTATTCTATACTTCATGAGCGAACAAACGTCAAAACGGTCATCATAGCGTGTCGCTAATATATTCTAACTAATATTATAGACAAGCAGTACCCGTTGTCCGCACGCGTTTTTTTTAAATTGTATTATAGAAATATAAAATTGTGAGACCCTCTACAATTATAGAAATGCTATTTAAAAATAATTGTAAGTACCACACGCATGCCATTTATAGTAACATGTAATGTATACATTAGATATATAAATACTAACAGTGTGTCAAATGAGGTTTATCGTCAGCAACATATTTAGAACCTTAATCCACCATATAACTACCTCAGTGCTCACTTACTCTGTATAAGGAACTAATGAAACAATGAGTAAAAGATAAATAAGTATATAAGTAATACATTTATAATCTAATATCTTATTAGAAAGACCCCTTTTATCTTCAAAATTACTATTAATAATTGTAATGTTGAATTGTAAACATGAATGAGCTGACATTATGAAATTTTGCATAAGTATTTATCAAGATATAAAACTTTATATCTGTCTAAGCAGTTTTTAATATTTGACAATTTAAATGGTGGTATTTGTACCCAATATAATATTCTTATATATTACTATGGTTACTAAGCTATGTAGACGAAAGCGCAGAAATAAAACAAAACGGCCGCCAAAATCACCAAAAAGACAATATAATTCAAATTACATACATAGATACAGATATATGAATTTCTGTTATATTTATTCTTGGAGTCCAGTAAAACGCACGTCTTACGCACTTGTTTACAGTGAACAACCAATTTTTGCTAATTTTCATGCGGACGAAGACGCGAGTAACACCTATTCTAAAATAGAATAACCTAAATTACTTCCAATAAGGTCAGTTATCTGCCTGTGAAAGTCCCGTGAAAATCGGTCCAACCGTTTTGGAGATAGCATTGCGGACGAAGCCGCCGTTAACAGCTAGTCTTATTTAAAGTAGCCTAAGTAACCTGCTGTAATTTCAGCTACCTACCAGTGAAATTCCCTTCAAAATCCGTCTAGCCGTTTCGGAGATTACCCGGAACAAATAGACATACAAACCGACAAAAAATTTAAAAATTGCATTTTTGTTATCAGTAGCGTGTATACTTTCATACCCAATTAGTAAAAAAATGTTATTTTGATATTACATACTGACGCCTCATTCTTATTATATCTATAGATATGAATGTGAATTTATTTGTTTATTGGTTTGATACGCTTTCTCACATGTTAACTACTTACTTAACAGATTATCATGCTTTGCATACACGTTATCAGATGTAGAGAAAAGAACAAAAGGACCAAATGACTGTTATCGAAGGATATGTGAAATCTACATTTAAAGCGACCGTATCCGAGGGTAAAAGTTAGTTGTTTATATAAGGAATCCCTATTTTGGTACTATTGGTATATGGCGACGATGACTCGTAAACGTTGCGTCAATAGATATGAGTTCGAATTCTTTGGAAATCCCGACCTTATATTGAGGAAAAACAGTCTGATGAAATCATAGCGTATGGTTATGTTCTAAAGTTCGCTTGGTTAGGTATTACTTTTAATCTGTCGCCGAGAATTTATGAGTATTCCTGCTACATTTGCGAGCCAATTCTTATTACACTACTAACTTCTGCCCGCGACTTCGTCGGCGTGTAATAGTTACTTTGAGCTAGCGCTGACACGCAGTGGAAGCTCTTAAAAGGGAAAAACCCGATTTTCAAACATTCTTCATTGGTGCTCCGCTCCTATGTCGTGATGCTATATAGTCTATAGCCTTCTTCGATAAATGAGCTAACACTGAAAAAAATTTTCTAATCAGACCAGTAGCTCCTGATAATAACGCGTTCAACCAAACAAACAGACACGCCCTCCAGCTTTATAATATTAGTATAAAGTTAGCCTTAGAGTTCTTTAATCGCTATTTCTGTTCATTGAACTCAGTTTTGAGGACATCAAATAAATGGATAAGCAAAAACGTGATAAAAAGCTAATAAGTAATAAAAAATCGAGTATTAATAAGAGGTACCGAACTGTGAATGCCTATGTCAACGAGATACCGTCCCGCGCGGCTTAATAAGGGAAGATTTGGTCGCGTATCTTCCTTACTATACCCGTGCAAAACCGAAGCGGGCAGTTAGTTTAGTATGTGTGTAGGCCTGTCCCAATAACCGGCAACGATACTATGATTCTGTGCCACAGGTGTTCATGAGCGACGGTGGTCACTTACCATCAGGTGACATGTTCGTTTGCCTCCAATCGCGTAAAAGAAGTGGGTGGTATAAAATTGCTAACGGTGTATAAGCCGACAGAGAAAAGACAACTTCTCACAACGTAAATAGATACGATACGTATGTATTCGTATGTATGTATGTATACGTATGTATTCGCTCGGTTGTAATTGACACTGATCTGGTTTCCAACTGAGATGAAAACTAGAACAATGCTGACTCGTGCAGGAAATATCTGCTTCAACAAGTCGTTTTGTACACTTATAGCTTCTATCTTATGGCTATACTAGAAGACTCGGTAGACAATTTTGTGACGGACCTTATGAAAGTTATGAAAATGTAAAAAAAATGATGAAAAATTGAGTGATTGTACGTTTATTTGTGTGGGATAAACATTTCGTTGAGTAATTTAAAAAAATCCAAATCTCAACAACTGTACCACATACCGAGTCCATTTATAGCTAAAAGTTATCCGAATATTACCGGTCACCTTAGTACAAAAAAAACCGTCTAGAAGGAATCGAATATCAGAATTTTATTTACCCAGCTGCTTTGTTGGCCGTACAAAAAATGGCAAACGATCAATCGAGTCCAAAGAACCTAGTCCTAGAACCATCTATGAAAGTTTATAAAGGTTTGACCCTTTAAACGATATAATATATGAAACTGGCTACCCGCTCCGGCTATGCACGAATTCACTGACGAAGGAAATGAGATAAAATCTTTTTTTCTTTTTATATCATAGGTGGCAAACAAACATCTGATGTTAAGTGATCACCACCGTTCATAGACACTTGCAACATTAAGGGAAACGCAAGTGCGCTGCCAGCCTGTGTTAGGGGGAGGGGGAAGGGAAGTGGACCTCTAGCGATCTCACTGACCGAACGAAACGCAACAATGCAAGCACTGTTACTTCACGTCAGTTTTCTGTGAGAGGGTGGTACTACCCCGGGCGAGCCGACCCATTCATGCTGAAACCAGTAATAGCTTCAGCGTGGCTCTACTACCTAAAGACCTTTCCTTATAGTACGACCGTGTAATGAGATAAAATAGCAATTATGATGAATAAGGTTTGATCTATTAATTCTGTCAATTTGAAGAGCTCCCTTATATCTTCTGTTCCACTCACTCGCTCACTGTATCTATTTTATTTTTGGCAACCGATCTTCCGGATTATTACTGTGATTGTCGAGTAGGTAATATATAATAATACAAGTGTCTTGTGATCATTTCAATACTTTAAATATATGGGGACCACCCCTTGTTAGAACTTTCCAAGGAGTTTTTGTGGCACCTCAGATTTCATGCTCCGTGGTATTATTTCCCATCCACTTCACTCGTGTACATTGTACAATAATAGAACTAACTATATTACATTAAATGCTAACAATATTACAACATATAGAGTCTAATAACACAAGATTAAGAATAAAATATAAAAGCCGCTACATGACAGACTAAGATCCCCTCAAATATGTTGTCGCACACTTTTTATATGGAGTGTTTTGGTGCTAAATTGCTTACTTTTCCGTGCAATTTAAAAACCTTTTCTTTAATAACAAACTTTTTCCTGGCAAAATAATACAATAAAACCAAGGCCAAACAATTAAAAATAATTAGCTAAATAGATATTGTAAGTAATTATGTTATTTGTGGTAACCACAATACATTGATAATCCAATAGTTCAATTGAAACAATTATTTTTACTAGTGGGCGCTCAGTGGTCGACATTCGACCATAGTTCATTGATTTTTTAAAGGGATAAATATAATAATAATAGTTGTATGTTATAATATCATTGTTCAATGTTGAATGAAAAAGGGTAATTGGTACGTAAGACTAAAAAATAAATACAGTCGAGCATAGCAACCTCCTTCATAACCTTTTTTGAAGTCCTTTATTGACAGATGTCAAAATGTCTTTTTTATTTACATGTGTGTATATGTTGTATAAAATTCTAGCTGTAGTGTGAGTAATGGATATTTTAATTAATTTAATATACTTGTAATGCATTTTATATAAAAAAAAAAATAGCTTTCTGCACTTCTCCTTTATATAAAATTTAACTATGCCAAATTTCACGCTGATCCGTTCGCGCATTTCTTTCAAAAAGGGGTACAAAGTTTTGGCTTCACGTATTAATATATATGATGATGAGTTACGATCATTGGATATAAATTAATAAATAAAATATACCTATAATCTGGGTAGGTAGCCGTTTTTACTTGGTCTGTCCATCTAACCGTTGAGCCTTTAGCCGTTTTGTCCTTATTTGTCAGTCATTATTAGGCAGTGTGTTCAAGAAGGATAGCACACGAGACCAATACATTATTGATTGGCCAGAAATCATTTTAGTTCATCTAAATTTGTTAGTTTGACCTTGTGCGCAGTCGCTGTCACGAATATCGTATTTCAAGTGCATTAATACGTCTGCAAATGATCAAGTAATTTATGTGACTTGGTTTAAGATCATTTGAAACAATTTATCGAGTTAACTATTAACGTGCCTTTTCAGTTCTAACTTTGATGGCCGCATTGTAACAATTTAGTGGTTAGTTATACCAATGTCGTATAAATATTTTAAGATCCTTCTTGTTGTTTGTCCTAAAGTTATTTCTTGCCTTATGCTATTAGAAGAATCACAGATTTACTGAATTAATTCCACAAGCTAAAGTATAATAGTGGTTAAACTATAAAGTGTAGAAAAATTAACAAAACGTTTTACTAGCTGGTATACCCGTGATATATCGTTCTCTTGAAAAAGGCTTTGTTGTTTCATGGGAAATATATCTATACTTAATATTATAAAGCTGAAGAGTTTGTTTCCTTGAACACGCTAATCTCAGGAACTACTGATCCGATTTAATCTAACGTGCCTTTACTTTTAGATTTTTGTAAAAATATGTTTGCAGATGTCAAGGAATACGTAATAAAAAACATTTCAATCATTTTTAGAAATGTCTGTCTATCTGTCTGTCTGTTTGTTTAACACGCATCACTGCTAAAGCACTGTGTTCATGATGAACCATTTTCAAGAAAATCATAAAGAATATCTGCGAGTAACATTTAGTCTTTGCTGCATTAAAACCTGTCCACTCTATCAAAAGTTATTGTAATTTTAGTAACGACGCGACTTAAGTATGAAAGAAAGGTAGTAAGAAAAGTAAATAGAATTAATACAATTAGATGACTTTATTAGTCACTGTTTTGTACATAAGGTTGTACGAAGTCGCGGGCACAGCTAGTTTGTCAATAAAAGTGACAACGCTAAAAGGAAAAATTCCTTTAACAATTTTGTCAATTCTGAGGTCAAATCCAAATAATGTAATTTGGTTAACATACAGTCGTCGTCAATCTGTGTGGCCGCTCTGAATATATTTTACGAAGAACATAAAATTTAGGTGTATATACGTATGTATACGCTATAATGTGTATGTTACATGTATAAGATCAATCTGCTGGTCTTGGGAGCCACAGTTTTACGGTAAATCCTATCTGGGAATGAACAAAAATTCGCAACATCTTATCTTTGCTGTACCGTGAAGCTGTGGAACAATCTCTCGGCCAGTGTGTTCCCTTCTTCCTATAACATGGGGTCCTTCAAGCGTAACGTGAAGGGGCATTTACGCAGGTCGGCATGACAGCGACGACCGACGAAAGATGGCGTATCTCTTGGTGGTCGCCGTTGTTTTTCGAGTGTGTCGACAGTCACTTTGTCGTGCTACAATATAAAGAAAAAAGATAACTTAATAATAAATAAATGACAACTTTGTCTTGTATTAAACCCTTGATTATATTACGCGCAAGCCAGGACTTACGGCTATATTCAGAGCAGCCAAAACGATTGACGATTGATGTTCTTGGATTAACAATACACTGTTCAAACCTTTTATAGTTATGTATTGGGATTTATTTATCATATAATATCCGATCTAATCTGTTCCTATTAATTACTTGTTATTTGTTAACAATTTAATTTGCTGAAGTAACAGCTATTAAATTTATTACGCGTGTAATTCGTAAAAAGGATTAATCTTCACTTTTATCTTGTTATAAGATTTTAAGGCCGTGTTTGTAGTCAACGTTCATAATGTGTTCCCGTAATTGGAAACAAGTTAAATCGGAACAGGGAAAAACAATCTCGTCAAACCGGTCGGCACAATAACCGTCGGTCCGCGGTTACGCAATCTAGAAAGCTGTAAAGTCAGCCATTCTCCTCGCCCACTTGTAACGATGTAAAGACCTTTACAGTTCAATCGTTTTCCCCTATTGTTTCTTAATATTCAAATAATGCGGAGATCGAGGTAGCTCTTTTAAACTGGACGGTATTAATCTACGGTTCTCGTAGGATGATAAAATATTGTGGCGTATTTTACGTTTCGGGGTATAGTGAGAGTGGAATTTATGTTTGCAAATTTATTTCATTCTTTATATTTGTGTAAGCTTTTAGTCGGTATAACCTATAAACTGCTGCCTTCAAACATGTGATGATCTGAGACATCTCTGCTGTCCCATTTCAAAACTCAGTTATGGACACTTTTTGCAAAAATAATTTTATTGCATAATCTTGCAGACCTAGTAATTCTCTACCAAAAACAAAAACATCAGCGTTGAAAACTAATGAAAAATAAGATACCTAGTATTAGTGCACTATTCACTGCCTCGTGACCACTTAAAAACTTAGTGAGTTACTTTAATCATTTCAAAACCTAGTATGTGTAAAACCTAGACTTGCTAGGTTTTTATGTAATTAAAGTGACTTACTAGGTTTTTGAAAATATGACCGAATATGAAGGAAAAAGGGCGCGGAGCCTGCAGCCCAGCGAGTCACAGCATTTAAGTGCTCAAGCTCTCGTTATACTCGGCGACGAACGACAGCCAATCTATTAGCGAGTCTTACGATAAAGGGCATGACACTCTCTTATGCCATCATGCCTCCTCTACACCACCTCTCGATCCCTTGTGTGTATACTGAACACTTCGCTGCTGCTCTGTGTCATCTGTATACAATTTCTGTCCAAATATATACAACCAACTTGACACGTTTTTAATTATATATTCTAATAGTCACTTAAGTGGTTCAGATCTACCGGGCGGTCCAAGACGGCCAGCTTTTTTTTACACTTTAAGATATTTTACTGACGAAGGATTATTTAACAGAAATCCATCGTAAGTACTGGGTTGGATGTTATTTTGCACTTCCGCCTGGAAATCATTGGCCTCTGCTACGTCTCACTACACCAGAAAACGAATGACGTAATTTCAGTCCTTTTATTGCTATTTTCAGATTTAACGTTTACAGGTACACGTTAAGTAAATAAAATCAATCGTTCTTGTTGGATTGAGACGTGGCTGCGGCAATTGATTCCAGGTGGAAGTGCAAAGTAATGTCCGATCAAGTGCTTTTTTATCTTTTACTAGCCGACCCGTGCCCAATTCATTGGGCGGTAATAGGCATTATCAAGCTACAACTTTTCTCTAGAACTCAATCATATATATCTCATAATTAAGGCAGCGTTCGTAAGAAACGTTTTCGTTCGACCATTTTTCTCCGACTCCCCAGATATTACCTCCTACAACCTCACAAAGTCTACCTCTTTATAATATTATTATAGATTATAGATAATATAATTAGTTAATAGCTTCTGCCCGAGACTTCACACGCGTGGAATAGTTATTTTGGGCTAAGACGCAGCGGAAGCTCTCAAAAGGAAAAAATACCCCGATTTTAAAACATTTTTCATTGTTGCTCCGCTCCTATTAATCTTAGCGTGATGATATGTAGCCTATGAGACTCATAAATAACGTAGCTTTATATTGGTAAAAGAATTTCAAAATCGGTTTAGTAGTTCCTGAGATTACCGTCTACAACGTCACAACGTCACAAACTTTACCTCTTTATAATATTAGTATACAGATTATAGCCCCTGCCCGCTACTTCGTCTGCGTAGTAATAGTTACTACTCTGGGCTAACGCGTCACAGCAGAAGCTCTCAAAAAGAAAAAAACATCTCGATTTTGAAACATTTTTCATCTGTGCTCCGCTCCTACTGGCCTTGTCGTGATGATATATAGCCTATAACCATTCTCGATTAATGAGCTATATAACACTGAAATAATTATTAAAATCGGACCAGTAGTTCCTGAGATTACCCCTTACAACGCCACAACGTCACAAACTTTACCTCTTTATAATATTAGCATAGATAAATTGGTCATTCCAGCCTATATCTACTTGCTGAAGCCAAGCCTCAATAGGATCGTTCAGTCTTAAGTTGACTAAAATAAATAAATGTAGAATAATTATTGATACACTATATAAATAATAAAAACAACAAGAACAAAGTGAGCAGCATGTTATTTAGTTATAATTGAAAAATTCATGAAGCTATTAATTCACAATTTTTTTAAATTACAATGGAGTATCTGTGTTGGTTTATAATTGTACTATTCTATATTAATAATGTAATTGTTATCTTTACATAAACAATAGTAACAGGAGCCGGAAAACCACTATTGTTAGCACATCACTCTGTTCTTTGTTTGGACTAATGTGGATAATTGTAAATGCGTTCTAAAATTATATTTGATTTATTATAAAGCCAAGAAATAATAATTACTGACCTAATGAATATAGTAGTTTTAGGAACATAGGAATTACACAGATTTTTTTTCATTACTGTATATTTATTTATATGCTTTAATAGAGTAATTTGTCTTCGAGGGTATCGAATAAGGGGTGTCGAATAACATCATAAGACTTGAGACACCCAAGCCAACCTCACCTGCACGTGGTGCACCCTGCTGAATAACGAACGAGGCAATGGCGAAAGCGGGTTGGTAGGGTTTCACAGCCTGACTGGGGTCGCAACCACCATGTATACGGCAAAAAAGCCCGTCATAGTGATTCGCTTCTGCGGGTCGCGTTTCGGGATCAGCCTGTGCATATCCAGCTTTTCGCAGGCCGGCATGACAGCGGCGACTGGCGATGGATAGTGTGTCACTCGGTGGTTGCCATTGTTTTTGGACTGTACTGTGCTTACCATCAGGCATAGGGCAGTCATTATGCCGTGCTACGTCAATAAAAGAAAAGGCGGAGGTGACTGGTTGTGTACCCAGTAGTCTCTCTAAAGTAGGACGAAGCCTGGCGTCCACTCCTTAGGCTGCGCAGGGGCGGTTCAGGAAGATAGCAGGTTCGATCTCTGGCCGCTCCTACCATGCGGCGGACGGTACACCTTGGGGTTTTAGTCCGTGCGAGTCGGTCATAACCCACTCTCTCCCCCGAGAGGGTGGCGTATCCATAAGGGGTGTCCCGACGTTAATAAAAAAGAAAGGTTTTACTATCACTTCATTTTTATCGTATAGTAACAATCCGTTGAGTCGTACGGAGTAAGAAGCAATGAATTTCTAACTGGATGTTATTAATTAGTAGCTGTTGTTTTTGAAATTACTTCTAATATATCTACAAAAGATTCTTACAATTAATTCGTAAATAGATGAAGATATGTAACAAAATACAAATGCTCTACATTTTTTTTCATTTAGTTTAAGATTTTTGGTATAGCTCATTTATTTCTTTTTTAATATCTGGTAACCAGTTTTTGAAATATTTTTTAAGTGTCAATTTTAAGTTTTTGTCGGGATCTTAATTTGTCTGCGTAGATGTAGTTAGTGGCTTTTATGTTTTATTCATAATCTTATGCTACTTTACTATGTTCTGTAATATTGGTAGCAATTTACATAAGTCAACTAATGTTAACATAACATAAGTTGTTAACTAAAAGTTAACATAAGTTAAGTTAACTGAGTGAATTGAATGGGAAATAATACCATGGAGCACGGATTCCGACTTGCCACAAAGATTCAAAATGAAAATATCCTTTATTCAATTTAGGCCCTGAGAAGATGCTTATGAACGTTAAAGTCACCACACATCTATATGTACCTATATTTTATATGTTTTACTAAACCGATTTTGAAAATTCTTTTACCAATAGAAAGCTAGGTTATTTGTGAGTGTCATAGGTTATATATCACCCCTTACACCCACAGTTTTCAATTATGTGGGTATTTTACTAGATCTAGTATATCTAAGTTTTTGCGGATTCCTTGGAAAGTTTTAACAAGGGGCCACCATCTTGTTTGAATATTGAAATGATTACAAGAAACTTGTAATATATAATGTAATATTACCTACTCGACAATGGCAGTAATAATCTAGAAGATGGGTTGCCAAAAATGAAATTAATGTCATGTTTTTTTCCATATAACCAGTTCCGTTACTATTTACTTCCTAAGAGCAAACTGGTAGCGATAATCAGCTTTAAAATAGCAATTTAGATTATGTCTTAACTGTACATATTGTGAATAGAAATCATAGAGATACTCATCCCTAAGGAAGATCTTTTGATATTACGTTACAGGTACAACCTTTCCATAGCTTTATTCAGGCTTGGTTCTTGATTATAATTGTTATATAATCTGAATTTACAATTGTGAAGTCCATATTTACCCATTTCCGCCATCACTTTGCTATAATGAATTACGTAATGGGGGCGAACTTATACATGTAGCTGAAAACTGTATACGCACAAAATGTTACATAATCCTTATAACCGCGTGTTTAGAAAACCTGCGTAAATTTATATTAAATTACGATATTCGCAGGCAGAGACACACAAATACTCGTATACAATAGAAAAAAAAGGTTTATCCTAAGGACATACGATAAAAGTGAAACTTTTGTATTACAGAGAAAAATTTTAATTAAAAAAATACAATAAAAAGCCAATGTTACACGGTGTACCAACTCAAGTACTGATCGCACCCCACGTTGCTTAACTTCAGTGACCGGACGAGAGGCGGTGACTTCGACACTCTACACGACACAGTGTTTACCTTCGTCACTTTTCGTCACACAAAAGGTTGCCGACCAGATTTTTAAAACCCTCCCATAAGAAGTTTCACTTCAAAAAGACAGAGAAAGAAAAAGTCGCTTTTTCTTACGTGACGATTTTTATCAGTCCATTCCCCGCGTAAATTTCGTTAAGGAACTTCGTTTGTAATAATATAAAAATAAGTTAATACACATTATTCGAATGATAGTAATTATTATTGGAGTTATTATCACTCTCGCGATAGTCCAGTTTAAAAACATTTGTATTTATATTCGAAGCGTCGATGCTGTAGACTCGTGGTATATTTATACTGATAGGTTCACCATATTTTCAAGATAAAATTATGTTTAAAAAATGCTGTATTGTTTTTATTACATTATACTATGGAAGGTCTATTATTTCCTAAGCTAACTTTTTTTATTTGATTATGGTCTAAACTCAAACATATTTGGTTATTCTTGCAATTTCCACTTATGAGGTCATTATGAAAAGGACGGAAGAGGAGATTTACGGTTTTAAAAAATTATAAATACTTGTGACATAGTTTGTATATTTCACTAATAATAAATTAATATGGATAAATAAATAAAATGTCTCGAATATCCATTATTTATTGTCACCATATTGAATCATATCATGAGTTTCGAATGACCCAGCTGCCCTACATAAAAGATAATATATCTCAACAAACGAATTTCAATGTGGATTTCGTTCACATTTGTAAGTAAATCAACTATTTGAACATCAATCAAATTTAACTGCCGAATGAAGTGTGAATTTTTTTTATTTAGAAGTAGCTGTCGCATTATTAATTTGACCATTATAAATAATATGAAATTGATATGAGTTAGGTGTTTATAAGACACTAGCTGACCCGTGCCCACTTCGTTGGGCGGTAAACATTTATAAAAAAACTATTTTTGTGACTTAAATTTAACTTAAGTTAGATTTATGCTGTCGTTGACTTTTTGTAGGCATTATCAAGCTCTACAACTTTCTCTGGAACTCAATTATTATTACAATTATATCTCATATTATTAAGGCAGCGTTCGTTTTCGTTCAACCGTTTTTTCTCTGATTTACTTTGCAAATCCGACTACCACAAAAAAGTCTGTTCATTTTTCGGGTTAATATATGACCTATGACACTCATAAATAACGTGGCTTTCTATTGGTAAAAGAATTTTCAAAATCTGTTTAGTAGATCCAGATATTACCCCCTACAACCTCACAAACTTTACCTCTTTATAATATTATTACTATTGATTATTGGTATATTAGTATAGATTTACGAAGATCAAAACTACCGTCGTCTTGGAAATTATCCTTAACTGGAAATAACCGAAAAGACTAAGTATTTATTTATTAATTTTATATATTTGAAATAAATTCCAAAACTATATACTACTATACTAACTATATACTACTATAAATCTTTTTCTATTTTTGTTTTTGTATTGTCCTATAAAACCCAAGTACTTGGCTAATTTAGGATGGCGTCAAATTTATATGTTAAAAAACCTTGTTTTCATAAAGCGCCTTGCGCCCAGAACGCTTCATTTTATTGATTGCTAATTTGATTTTAGAACGCATCCAAGATAAATCTTGAACGCGTGCGTTTTTGTGATGTCTCTGCCAGGGGGATTCCCGCCGCATATAGAAATCTCAAGTGCTCGAGGAAGGAGGCGGAATGGTTTTGCCTTGGTTTGATAAAATCATATATGCAATAATTCCTGGAATGGCTCATAAGTTTAACATTATTTATATTTTTCAGATGTACATTTTTTCACGAGTTTTATATTTTTTTATGAGATTTATAACTAACCTCTGGACTGTCCAAAACCATAACCGTGTTATTTCAAAAAAGTTAAATACGTATTAAATACTTGGTTTAAAAAAGTTTCCTAATAAATGCACTGCGCTCGCCCGAGGCAAGTTCGCGTTATCCTTTTTTACAAGTCTAACCTAACGTAACCAAAGCGAGACAAAAGAGCAAGATGGCGAACATTCAGCGACCGCGGTGCTTTTAATATTAGACATTTATAAAGCCAGGGTTCAATACGTATTTAACTTTTTTGTAATAACACCGTAAGTGTTTAAACTCCATACAAACGAAAGTAGCCTTACTGATGCATTGGTCAACAGTCTGTTGGCAGCATAAGTTAAATAAAGGCTGTATTTATTACATTTGAAAATATTGAATATTAACAAATTACGGAATGTAAAGTTATTATTTAAAAAAAATGGCAAGGTATTTACTAGCAGTGTCCGCTATTTTGAAAAAGTAAATTTTCAAAAAAAAGTATTAACCGACTTCAATATCAATCAAAAACCCATAAGGCACTAAAAAGCGGAAAATAAATAGTTTATCAAAAATAAAACATATGAATATGTGTGCTACCTAGAGATGTATTGGAAGTCGGTGCCAACCAAACCGAAAATCATATCATCTACAGGTACAAAGTTTAAGTCCACTCTCGCGTCTCTGTAATACAAAAATTTTGGTTGGTAACGACTTCCAGTACATCTCTAGGTAGCACACATACTCATATGTTTTATTTTTGATAAACTAGTTATTTTCCGCTTTTTAGTGCCTTATGGGATTTTGATTGATATTGAAGTCGGTTAATACTTTTTTTTGAAAATTTACTTTATATA
>MU158712.1:1027351-1096363 GCA_015888305.1 Antheraea pernyi
CGTCCGCAATATCCTACTATCTCCTAATTGGTTGGACCGACTTTCACGGGGCTTTTACGGGCAGATAACTATCGGGCTCGGAAGACGTTGTCTCGCCCCGATAATAAATATAACTCAGTGATTATAGCAACGTATACGAATAATTTAAGTATATCGAGAATACGGGCATATTATATCTATATAATAAAAGATTTAAGATATATTGTTCGATAATGTATAGCTTATAATTTGCATTACTTTCTTATATAGTGTTAGTGAGCACTGAGTATATAGTAGGTTGAAGTTCCAGGTATGTTGCTGATGACAAATCCCATCCCATTCGATATACTATTTGTATTCATATATCTAATGTACGCTACATGTTACAGTTGGCGTGCGTGTCGTAGTTACAAATGTTTTTGAGAAAGCTTTTCTGTAATGTACACACCCACTCACAATTTTACATTTCTTTAATACACTTTTTTAAAAGCGCGTACGGAGCCGCGGGTAACAGCTAGTGAGCTATATAACACTGAAAGAATTTTTCAAATAAGACCAGTAGTTCCTCAGATTACACCCTACAACCTCACAACGTTACAAACTCACAAACTTTACCTCTTTATAACATTAGTATAGATTAAATAAAGGAGCTCGAATGTTCTGGAAGTAATTAATGGGTTTGTTTATTATATTTCCTTAATTAAATTGTTTATCACGTTTTACTTTTATGATATGAATTCTTCGTCCATGTTGCCCATTATCCTCGATTCAAAAATATTCATGGACATGCAAGACTTCAATTAAAAAATTCGTTTAACACGTTTCAAGGTACGACGGAGTGCTACAAAACCTTTTAAGCCATAAGTAACAATAATTGATTTTGGAGGGATTTTGGAATGTCGTATAGTGAATTTTATATTTTATCCATATTCTTGTGTTATATGGCTCTATATTTTGTAATATTGGTGGTATTTTAAATAATATAGTTTGGTTATTGTGCCCAAGTAGTAATATCACGGAGCATGGATTCTGACTTGCACCCTAAAACCATCTGGAAAGTTTTTACAACAGGAACACCATATTGTTAGAGTAATATAGAAATGATCCCAAGGAACTTTTATTATCATTACATACTTGAAAATGGTAATAACAATCTACTAGAAGATTGGTTACCAAAAATAAAATAAGAAAATAAAAGTAACAATGTTAAATCTATATTTATCTATACTGTCTATACTTACTAATATTATAAAGAGGTAAAGTTTGTGACGTGAGTTTGTGACGTTGTGGCGTTG
Organism: Antheraea pernyi; assembly: GCA_015888305.1. Lineage (NCBI taxonomy): Eukaryota > Metazoa > Arthropoda > Insecta > Lepidoptera > Saturniidae > Antheraea > Antheraea pernyi. The sequence goes on from MU158712.1 coordinate 1,028,626, forward strand.
TAAGGGGTAATCTCAGGAACTACTAGTCCGATTTGAATAATTCTTTCAGTGTTATATAGCTCATTCATCGAGAATGGTTATAGGCTATCATCACGCTACGGCCAATAGGAGCGGAGCACAGATGAACAATGTTTCAAAATCGAGATGTTTTTTTTTTTGAGAGCTTCTGCTGTGTGTCAGCATTAGCTTAGAGTAGTAACTATTACTACGCGGACGAAGTCGCGGGCAGGGGCTATAATCTATATACTAATATTATAAAGAGGTAAAGTTTGTGAGTTTGTGACGTTGTAGGGGGTAATCTTAGGAACTATTAAACCGATTTTGAAAATTCTTTTACCAATAGAAAGCCAGGTTATTTGTGAGTGTCATAGGTTATATATCATCACGGAATAGGAGCGGAGCAACAATGAAAAATATTTTAAAATCGGGGCTTTTTTTCCTTTTGACAGCTGCCGCTGCGTCTTAGCCTAAAATAACTATTCCACGCGTGCGAAGTCGCGGGCAGAAGCTATTAACTAATTATATTATCTATAATCTATACTAATATTATAAAGAGGTAAAGTTTGTGAGGTTGTAGTGGGTAATATCGGGGGAGTCGGAGAAAAATGGTCGAACGAAAACGTTTCTTACGAACGCTGCCTTAATTATGAGATATATATGACTGAGTTCTAGAGAAAAGTTGTAGCTTGATAATACCTATTACCGCCGAACGAAGTGGGCACGGGTCGGCTAGTAATATTATAAAGCTGGTTTGTTTGTTTGGTTGAACGCGTTAATCTCAGGAACTACTGGTCCGATATGAAAATTCTTTCAATGTTAGATAGCTTTTTTATCGAGGACTAATAGAATCGGAGCACCAATAAGGAATATTCCAAAATCGGGGTGTTTATCACGCTGTTATTAGCTTCACCTGTATGTATGTATGTAACCGACCCCTTTGAGCTCGATTTTGTCCTACTTTGAACGATCAGATTTAATTCAAACTTTACATACCTGTCAAAGGTCGATTACAATGCAATAATCCAAAAAAAAAAGTTAAAAAAAATTAACAAAAAAATGAAAAATAAATAATAGTTAAAAAAAACACGCTTTCATAAAAAATCCATCTAAAAAACAGAAAATAAAATTTAATAAATTTGGATTAAGAATAGTGTAAATTAGAAATAAATGTATATTTTTGTAAAAAGGGACAAAAAATATGATAAAAATAGAATGTTATATTATTTTCCTTTTGAGAACTTCCGCTGCGTGTTAGCGTCAGCCCAAATAATTATTGCACGCAGACAAAGTCGCTGGAATAACCTAGTATCAAATAAAAATAGAACAAAAGTAACAATGTTAATTTGACTGTGTTATGATATGTGTTTGTGTTGTGTTTCGGACGTAAGTTTTGCTCTATCTTACTTTTACTCTTTAAAAAAACTGTGTTAGTACGAGTGATACATGCCTTCCGCATTTCTAATAACACCCAAACGGTTGGAATTCGTGTCAGTATTTTGTTTCAAATTACAGATCTAGTAGAATACATTGTAACCGCGGGCGATATTGTGGAATGCTATGACGTAGGGGCGACTGTATTTTATTACTTAGTTAGACTACATCCTCTGTTCTAAGCCGGGGGGCAATTTTCATATTAATCCGACGTTTTTCAATATCGTTCAGCTCCCTGCTTTATTAGGCAGTCGGTTGCCATTTTGGTTATCAGTATGGCCTTATGCCGCTCCCGTCGGTGACATTGCGAAGGTCAATAAGGTCCGCATTATCTTTTTATTAGCTGGTTCTTGTGACATGGTTTTCGTGAGAGGAATTTTATTCTTTTGTGACTTTAGACTAATTGAGGGATGTCTTTCATTTTTCAATTTCCCGGAGCAGTCAACGACATATGAAGGTGGCAGATGTAGGTAGTAATTTATAAAATAGATTAAATATTTTTTTCAGTAATTCTATAATAGGAGATACAATACTTAAGTATATATATAAATTACAAAATATACAATTCACAAAAGGTTTAAATAAATATATACCAAATTTACATTACGTTATGTATGATTAGCAATAATACGTGTTCTAAATAATAAAATACGAGTAAAAATAAAATTTCCAATCGAAAACAAATCTCGTGCTGGGTCGCGGATACAACTAGTGACTTTATATCACATTCTTATTATAAGCTATCTTTATACGACACGATCTTTCACGCGCGATTAATGAATGCGGGATTGAGTAAGGAAAAGAGTATACGGGCATTCATAAGTGATTCTTATTGTTTGTCTTTACACGCGCACTCATTTCTGCGCGTAAGCGTTTCCATGCGATAAAGAGTGTGCCGTGTAAAGATAGCTATTGATGCCAAGCGGTAAAGACAAAGAAGTATTTACTAGTTTTAGGAAAATGTAAAGTATAAAGTTTAAATTTATGTCAAAGGAAATAATGATATCTTTAATTATTATGTGCGTGCTGTTATCGAGTTATTAAAATTTACGTAGAACGTACTGTGACAAACAACTGTTTGAGTAAATACCTCGAAATGACTCTGTTTTATCTAAGACGCGTTTCCTTGTAACATAAGCTCTTTGATTATTTACTTTAAGTTTTATCTCTATTTATATACACTACCAATCGCCCGCGTTTTCATTCGCGTTAAATACTTAATAGTGATAATATTATAAAGAGGTAAAGTTTGTGAGTTTGTGAATTTGTGACGTTGTAGGGGGTAATCTCAAGAACTACTGGTCCGATTTGAAAAATTCTTTCATTTGTTTATAGCTAATTTATGGAAGGTTATAGGCTATATAACATCACGCTAAGGCCAATCGGAGCGGAGCATCAATGAAGAATGTTTCAAAATTAGGGTTATTCCTCTTGAGAGCTTCCGCTACGTCTTAGCGTTAGCCCAAAGTAACTATTCCACGCGAACGAAGTCGCGGGCAGAGGCTAGTCTTTTATATACATGAGTCAAAAGGTCTGCGGTTTTGCGCGAATCACGCAAAACAACGGGATATATTACGATCGATTTTTTTAAGCCTGAATTATTAGACACAGACTTGTTCTAAAAATTTCTAATTGTATCACATCACTTCAAAATGGTGGTACCTATGTGTCTATTATTTTTTATTGTACGAATTTTAAAAATTTGGTTTGAAAATCTATACTAATATATAAAGCTGAAGAGTTTGTTTGTTTGGCTGAACGCTATGATCTCAGTAATCTCAGGTTCGATTTGAAAAATTATTCTTCTTCGAAATAATTATAATTATTTCGGTATTATATAGCTCATTTATCGAGGAAGGCTATAGGCTATATATCATCACGCTAACACCAATAAAAGCGGAGCCCCAATGAAGAATGTTTCAAAATCGGGCTGTTTTTTTCCTTTTAGCTGCGTGTTAACGTCAGTGTTATATACGTTGCCATGGTAACGTGGGAACTTTCTATCGCAAACATTTTTAAAGTTTATTTTGTGTTTTTGTTCAAGATGTTAATTCTACGCCTGTTTTGTTTCCAGTTTTTTTATTTGTAATCTATTACGTATTATAGAGGAAGGCTATAGGCTATATATTTTCACGCTAAGACCAATAGAAGCAGAGCACCAATGAAGAATGTTTCGAAATCGGGCACTTTTTTCCTTTTGAGAGATTTTGTTAGTCATAGTAATAATATTCGTTCAATAGGACAGGCGAAGGAATTAATCCATACTGCCAATTCTGAAGTTGTCAATATAAGAAGTAACTTAGACTATTTTATTACTCAAGACTTCGTCCGCAATATCCTACTATCTCCTAATAGGTTGGACCGACTTTCACGGGGCTTTTAAGGCAGATAACTAGCGGGCTCGGAAGACGTTGTCCCGCCCCGATAATAAAATGAAAACCTTGACCAATTATACGTAAACCTTCCCCATGAATCATCATTCTAACTACTGATGAAAAAGGGCATGAAATGGTCGTTTTTGACTTTATCGCGAACAGATAAACTGACAGAGGACTTTTTTTTAACCAACTTCGAAAAAGGAGGTTACTATGTTCGGTTGTATGTATTTTTCTTATGTATGTTAACCGATATTTTCATCAATTGTGAACCGATTTTAATGGTTCTCTTTTTATTTGAATTGGTACACTATGTAGTGATAAACGGCTACCTGTGCATTCGTCCGTGTAAAATTGATCAAAAATATGTTACAACCGCGTCAGACATGTGCCTTACTGGACTCCAAGAATAAATATACATAATTGAAAGTCATATATCTGTATATAATATTAATTATATCATCTTTTTGTTCGATTTGGTGGTTATATTGTTTTATTTACCACGTTTGTTTCTACATAACTTAGTGGTTATAGCAACGTATAAGAATAACTTAAGTATATTGACAATACGGGCATATTATATCTATATAATAAAAGATTTAAGATATATTGTTCGATAATGTATAGCTTATAATTTGCATTACTTTCTTATATAATGTTAGTGAGCACTGAGTTTGGTATATAGTAGGTTGAAGTTCCAGGTATGTTGCTGATGATAAATCACATCCCATTCGATATACTATTTGTGTTCATATATCTAATGTACACGTTACATGTTACAGTTGGCGTGCGTGTCGTAGTTACAATTGTTTTTGAAAAAGCTTTTCTGTGATGTACACACCCACTCACAATTTTCCATTCTTTAATACATTTTTTTAAAAGCGCGTGCGGAGCCACGGGTATCAGCTAGTCTTTATATAAAAAGTGACTGTGTGAATAAAACGAAAGACAATGGGGACGTGCATTTTCAAAAATATTAACAGATTGACGTTTAATTGGTCAGTGGCCGATCTAATTAATCACATGATCATTCTGTAAAGGATAGATTTTGTATACATTTTTTTTCATTAGTAAATTTGCGCAAAGCCGAGGTGGACAGCTAGTTCAATCACCACCTTGGTAAGATATTTGACATATATAGGCAATTGTATAGTAATCAAGGTTGAAATAATAAAGGTATAAAAAGGACTAATAACCTAAGGACCTGGAAAAAGAGCAATGCTTGCCTTAACCCTTAAATACATATTGTTACCTAAAGACCGGGAAAAAGAGCTATATTTGTCTTAACACTTACATGCATATTGATGCCATTTGTCTACATTCAACTACCATTTCATTTTATTCTAATTTATATTTTCTTGTTTTAAAATCATGTATTTCCAAAATTCAAATAAACATCATGCCTTTAAGGGTTAAAAAGAGATACATATCAACTGATACAGATTGATGTTGAGTTTAAAAAGTTTTAGTTATACATATCAAACGTCAAACGTAGACGATTATATGAATAGACGTTGTCAGGTATTTTGCTTTGGTCCGTTGGTGTGTACAATGAATCATTTATTAAGAACCGGTTGTGATGGTCGTGACCTTCGCGTAGCTTAGCGACGTCAAGCTAGCAAGCAAGCGACTGTGTCGGCAGTTTTACTCGGCGGTGACGTCATCGAATTATAATTGGTAATTCATCCATGACACGTATCAACGATATTCTGTATCCACCAGTTTACTCGGACTTGATTGAATAAGGACAGTCGGAAACCCTAAACATAGTATTTGTTTGGATATTATTCGTAAGCGCAAGTTTGACCAATTAATATATTTACTAATAGTGTTAGATTTTATAACAAAGTCTCCAAGCACATCACCAATTTGTTTAATGGCTATAGTGTGGAACAATTTGCGAACGATGGTGACGTCTGGAAATTATGCCCTCTCTCTGTGCATCCACCAAAAACGAATGTTATGTAATATATCACGAAAAGATAAACCAGATCGAGTTTCTTGCTGGTTCTTCTCGATTACTGGTTTGTTTTCCAAACCGGTGGTAGCTTTGACGTTCATAAGCGCCTTCTCAGGGCCTAAATTGAATAAGGTATGTTCGATTTTGACTAATATTATAAATCCGAATTAGAGTTTGTTTGTGTTGTTACGCTTTCACGCCTTAACTACCCATCATGCAATCATTTTGAAATTTGGCATACCTGTAGACAGGAATTTAAAAAAAGGTGTGTGTGCGATTCACACGCGATAGAAGTGAAACTTCAGTAAATCGACAAAAGAATGAGATGAATATATATAACAAGGATAGGATAATTACAAAGTTTATTCGTTTAAAAATGAATTTATTATTTAGCACAACAAGATATAAAAATACTCACAAACACTGTTAAATAATAACACACCACGCTGACTTCTTACTAAAAAGCTGTAATACGCAGCCGTATACAGTCAATTACTGTACAGTAGTATTAGCTCACGTACTTTTCACATATACTAACACACGTTAAATGCTCAAATACAAGCAAGTATTAAACAGTGTGCAATATACATACACACCAACATTTGCTCTCTCGCTCTGGCTCACTAATTTTTGTATTTGTGTGTCTTACCTGTCGTTTGTCCGTTGCATCCGGTTTGAAATCACAACGATTCTAAAGAAGTTTCACTTAAAAAATTATATAGAATATCCTTCATCTAGAAAAAAAGTGGTGTTTCCGACGGATATGTCAAGTCTCCATTAAAGCAAGCGAAGCCGCGAGCAAAAGCTACTAAAGCGTATATAGAAGTCTTGTTTGTTGTGTCCTCGGCAATGTATATATAAATAATAAGACGAAATTGTTACCTCAACGTATGTTACAGACAATAAAAAAACATATACTACGTTTATAAAATTGACTAAAACCTATGGGATAGTTTTTCTAAGTCTCATGAAGAATATTTAGTTTTTAACAGCTAATAAATTGTTTTAATATTTGTCATTGTTAATTTAAATACTTGTCATAATATATTATGAAAAATGATGGCCCCATACAATACGTAATTGTTAGAAGTGTTGAGAATAACTATAAATGATATATTAACCCCTGGACTATCCAAAACCATAAGGTTTTAAGCTCCAAACAAACGAATGTGGACCTTATTATGCACAGGTCGAGAGGCTGTTGGCAGTATAAATATAAATAATACCATATTTATTTCAAAACTTGAACTTGACTTATAATTTAAAAAAACTGGCTAGATATTTAAAAACATGAACCGCTATTTTGGGATCTCGGTGTTAAAAAACCAGCCGAGGGGTTTATTATCGATACACATTATTTGCGATATAACAATATTCTTAGTTGAACTATTAATGTATCATTTGTATGTTAAATCGGCTGAGTGCCTTAAGCGCTCGCTTTAGTAGTCCGGTAAAGCTGTTAAGGCCTTGCTAGGAAAATAGCGTAGTCAGTTCGAAAAAAAAAAACATTTGTATGTTGTTTGCGTTCCAGGTTTTTCATTTGAAGTATTACAAATATATAATTGTAAAAAAATTACAATGAGTAAATATTTTACTGATTTTAATAGTGACTAGGCTCCACCCGTAACTGCAATAAGAATGAAGTTTGTGGTGCCTCAAACCTGATTTGGTGATGATAAACAATGGAGCAAACATTCTCAACGGTTTTCTGTTTATTCCGAAGGTCCCATTTTTTTTTGGATTTCTGGCGAAAATCCTCTAATGCAGAGTCGAAGACTTAGGCTAGGTGAATGTTTTTATTACTTCTTTTAGTTTTTTTATAGTATCCAACTTAGGACTCTTATTATTCCTCCATCATTTTGTGACTACTTAAGTTCATTCTTCGTCATACATTATTACCTATTATTTTGTTCGACGTTGTTTGTGTTCATTTATCTCTAGTTCTTGTATATGCGTAACTTACGTTTACATGTGTTGTACTACAAAATTATTATTCTATTTTATAATATTTCCATGTGTATTGTTTGAAGTCGTATAATATTTTCCTTGTTGGTTGGTTTTTGTGTATATATTTCTGATGACGTATATTTATATTACTCATTGCTTTATATAATTGCTTCTTGTAAGTTCAGTTGATTTAGTAGGTGTTTGTATTTATAATTATCATTTTATTTAATACTAGCTGACCTGTGCCCACGCCCAACAAGGGCGGTAAACATTTATAAAAAACTCCTTTTTGTGACTTAAATATAAAAGTTAGGTATATGCTGTCGCTGACTTTTTTGTAGGCAATATTAAGCTCTGTAACTTTCTCTGGAACTCAATCATATTTCTCTCATAGTTAAGGCAGCGTTCGTAAGAAATATTTTCGTTCGAGCGTTTTTTCTCCGACTTGCGTTGCAAATCCGACTACCACAAAAAAGTCTTTTCGTTTTTCCGGTTAATATGTAGCCAATGACACTCACAAATAACGCGGCTTCCTATTGGTAAAAGAATTTTCAAAATCGGTTTTGTAGATCCAGATATTATCACCTACAACGTCACAAACTCACAAACCCACAAACTCACAAACTTTGCCTCTTTATAATATTAGTATAGATTTATCTATTGTTTGGTGTCTTGTAACATTTTCCTGGTCTATAGTTTATATCTATACATTTAACGACAGTTATCTTGGGTTTTGCTCACATGATTCGTTTTGTTCACGGCTCACAGCTACGTACGAAGCAGGAGTGGAAGCGGCCGGGAGCAATGATATACCTCGATTCTAACGCCGTTGGATATTACCAATTTACCCTATAGAAAACGTGTTTACAGTAAAAATTGAAAATTAACAACATAAAAAAAAACCGACTTCAATATAAAAAAAAAACACTAAAGGAAAAAATAATAAAGCAAAAAATAATTAAATTATAAACCAAGCACAAAAGTCAAACAAACATGTCTGAAGACCATTTATTTAATCTTCTTTATGTAAACAGAGTATTAACATTACTTATCAATTCACTTATGTACATACATAATATTATGATTCATCTATATCAAATTAATGTGACAATTGTCATCAATACTACTTACATATTTAATTAATAAAATAGAATACTATTCGTATATACGATACCTAATAATTTATTTGAAGTTGATTGCGGATCAGACAAGGCACTGCAGATCTTTAATCCTAATTTATAGCGTCACCAACCACCAAGAATGAACGGATCAATGTCACCACGCTCGTCTGTAGTGACTCGTCATTCCCGTGAGCCTATTAGTTAGGTCGAGAGGGTGGTGTAAGTTCTGGTCATGTGTGCACTATATAAACTGCGTCCCAAACGATAGAATCCGTGTTTTGTGAGTTCGGTATTCCGGTCGAAAAATGTATCAGCCCTATGACGTCACTAAAAGATAATGCAACTTCCTGTTATAATTATAGCGAATGAATTTTAGACTCATGTCAGTTGTCCTAGAGATTACATTCTACAAACAAACAAACTCTGAGTAATTAGTGTTTATATATTTGAAGTCATTGTTTGGAAAACAGTGTCATGGAAGGAAAAAAACATTATTTGAATTATGGAATTTCTACTTACTAATACAGTACAGTAATAAGCGAGGTTAGTTGAGCTCAATTAAACACGCGAACGTTATGACTAAGATTTGATGTACTCATTCTGGGTTTATCTTTTGTTGACTATTAAATTGGTTCAAAGGTGTATGAATATGATAAGTGCTTGTCATAGTCTTGATATGTAAATTACAGATGTCCGTGTCAATTAAATCAAATGCGACGTTTTAATAGGTACCACCAGCCCTCGCCAAACGTTTTGACTGCTCCGACAAAATACAAATTTGGGTATAAATACGTATAATATTATACTAGCATATGGCTGCGACTTTGTCCATGTGGAATAGTTACTGTAGGGTAACGCTAACACGCAGCGGAAGCTCACAAAAGGACAAAAACCCCGATTTTGAAACATTCTTCATTGGTGTTCAGCTCCTATTGGTCTTAGCGATATATAGTCTTTATGATATATAGCCTTCCTCTATAAATGAGCTATGTAATACTGAAATCGGACCAGTAGTTCCTGAGATTAGCGCGTTCAACCAAACAAACCCTCCAGCTTTATAATATTTATAAATGCCAATTTTAGATTCCTATAAAACTTTGTTTTGTATCAAATTTTCTACGATATTATGCGCAAGCCCGAACTTATTGCTATATTCAGAGTGATGAAAAAGCTTGGCGGGACTGTACGTATATTTAAAGCCCAGTCAAAATTACTGGCGTCAACGTTTTTTTTTATATCATCGGAGGCAAACGAACTGTTGGGTCAACTGATCTAAAGTGATCACCACAGTCCATAGACAATAGCAACACCAGGGGAGTCGCAAGTGCGTTGCCAGCCTGCGTTTGGTGGGGAAGGAAGGAGTAGGGAGGAGAAGGAGGGGGAGAGGGGAGGTAGGCCTCCTGCGCTCTCACTGACCGAACGAAACGCAACAATTCAAGCACTGTTACTTCACGTCGGTTTTCTGTGGGTTGGGTGGTACTACCCCGTACGAGTCAAACCATTTGTGCTGTAACCAGTAATAGCTTCAACGTGGCTCTACCACCTACGAACGTATTCCGTGGTGTGTATGCATACGATACTATAATACTAATCCGCACAATTAACTGATATTGTTTCAGAACAATATATATATACACTATATACACAATATATACACCTAGTTGTATATGTAACCGCACGTTACTTATTTTGCCATGTTATAATAGAAATTTAGGTCAGCATTTTCCCATTTATTGAATGTACTTCTCGTTTTACAAAAGAATACTCGTAACCGGCTCTAGTTTCACATTAATGCCGTGAATTTATTAATGTGACGTCATAAGGGTAATCATAATCAAATTTTGCCTGCCACGCCGTAATCACGTTTCTTTTAGGACGCCACGATGAATTTTTATAGTGAAGTTGTAAGAAGATCTAGTGCTCCGGTCTCCAATAACCATCATGGCGTCACAAGAGAAACCGTGGCCAGTATTTATATGACCAATGCGGCACTCAAAGAATTAATCACTACATATTATAAAACAAAGTCCTCTGCCACGTCTGTCTGTCTGTCTGTTCGCGATAAACTCAAAAACTACTGAACGTATTTTCATATGGTTTTCACCAGTTGTTAAAGTGATTCATGGGGAAGGTTTAGGTATATAATTTATCAAGTTTTTTTGTTATTATCAGAGCGGGATAACGCCCGGCGAGCCCGCCAGTAATATATATAAGTGATAAAAATGGTTTTTGTGGGTTATCCTTTGGAGAGAGGCATATATACTTTTTGTAGGTCTTATTAAGACATACAATTCAGCTTTGTAATATTTTGATATATCTCGTAAGGTTTATATCTAGCGTTAGCAATAGAAATTTGTAATTGTTTTTTTGTTAGAATGTTTTTAAACACATCGATCGATTCTTTTTGTTTTGTATGGTGTACCTAATCTGTGCCTATATCTATAAAAGTTCGCTTTAAAATTGATGTAACGATCTTATATTATTATTTATTCAAATTGTGTTTAGCTTCGTAAAATACATAAAAGAAAGTGAGCTGACGTTATATTCTGAAATATAGGTAAATGTAAAAAAAAACTACATGATGATCTTCATCAATTTCAATATATGGTAGCCGCGTACGTGTATTGATAAAAATACTCAGACTGCAATGAAAATAAGCCGCCATGTTTTTGTTATTTTAAATGTGGAACACGATTGTTTGGGCGACGCGGCCGGTAACTATGGGCGTCGTGTTACAAACATCACGAACGGTTTATGTGCGTTTGGCTACTTGAACCGTTAGGGATGTCAACCTCGATAGTACTGTTTTTTTAAATTATTATTATTCATCCAATAATTTTTAGCCTTGCTAGTTTAATACTGTAATATCGAAACAATATAATCTCTATTCAATTAAGAAAACAAAAGGCAAAATAAATGTAACAATTATCATATTAAGATATGTAGGTACTTATCATATATTATATATCAATAATATAAAATAAATTATAGTACATTGTTAGGTAATTAGGGTTTATCGAAATATTGTATCGTTATCACATAACTATAGTTTTTGTTTTTTTTTCGAACTGACTACGCTATTATTATTATACGCCTGGACAGGTCTTTATAGCTTCACCGAACTATTAAAGTGAGCGCTAAAGGCACTCAACCGATTTTATTTGGACAACTAGCTCAAGGGTGCACGGCACACCTCGGCTTGGTCTGTTGCCTGATACATGCAATTCGCGACCTATCTTAGCTAAGCTAAGCTAAGCTACATATTAATACTTATATGAGTTATGGAAACATGTATGTGTACTAAGCATACATACCTCAACAACTTTTATATGTATTTTGTGTCGGATAATTTTCTAAATTATTTCAGTTCGATAAGGGAAAAAAACAAAACCCTTCCACTTTCATGTGTGCGTGTCATAACTATAATGTTTTGTGATTATTATTCATTTTTAAACATCTATTATATTTGCTATGAATATCGATTATGTACATATATGTACGGTAGAAAGGCTTATTGATTAGCAAGCTTTTAGTTGGCTTTGTACGTTAGTCAATTACCCATTCCGTAGTCGACAGATATAATTTATAAATCAGCAAGTCTCGACAGTGCCGGTTAGCATTTTTATTATATTGATTTAATACATTTTTCATCATATGTTTGTGTAAAGATTTATCTACCACATAATGCATGCTATGGCAGCTTTTAAAGACCAATGTGTTTATAGACTAATCATATGTTGTGTGTGTGTATGCTGTCGATTCATGTGTGGTATATTGGTCACTTAGCTGTCCTTAAATAAATAAAAACTTGTACTCGAACTTGTATTGTCTGTAAAATCAACTAACTTCATGATAGTTTTTTACCAACGTAATAGTTATAACTACTTGTATGCATAATGCTAGTTATAACGAGAAATTCAACCACTAATTATTATTTTTTTAAGTTTAAAAATTAAAGCCAGAACTTCTATAAACATTGCATATATAAGTACCTATAATTTTTAAAGTTTACTATCATTTATACTCGTAACATTAAAGCTCGTTAATAGCTACTTAAAAAAATAAAGAAAATCACTTGACGGATAAAGGGAAAGGAACTGAATTGTTATATATATATGCGTTTATTTATAGATACAAAATTATTACATTCTAAAATGCTACATTTAGTCAGAAATTAATTATTAGCAACCCTAATAACTGTTACGTTTAAAATAGTATTTAACTACATATAACTAAATACTCTTACTTCTTAGGATAGTTTAAAACGAGTAAGAAGAAAATTTAATTAAATACGAATTGCAAGAACATTTTGTTCCAATTATATCGTGTATTAATAAATTGAACATTGTCAGGAAACCAAAATAAATATGCTCATGTATAATACCAAAAGTTCGTCAGTATAGTTTGCTCGAATATTATGAGGAATTAAATAAAAGACATCTGCATTGACTTGAGTGTTAGGTATGAAGTCTTTTACACTTCTTCAACTCCGGATTGGATATGGTGATCTAGATTGTCTATATTTGTGATTTTCACCACATAATGTAATACCGTAAGAGAGAGGGAATTACATGAAGGGGGGTCCTTCATGTAGTTCCTTCTCTCTTTCTGAGTATTCTGTATATTTTTATTTTCCGTCATGTTTTCATTCCAAATACCGTACCTAAAGTAAGGAATCAAAACAAAAGGTACCTTTAATATTTTTGGGAAAATATTCATATATTAAAAATTATACATAAAAGAGTATATTATAAATTATATAAAAATATATATAAGTTTTAATAAACACATAGGTGAAATGAAATCAAATGTCTACGCTTTAATATTCAGTTAATACAAGCGGCAGCGCACGATGTTATTCTGATTGAATATCGATAGTCGTACTGACTATATATAATAGAAAAAGACAGAGAGAAAGAGAAAGGATTATACAGGCGCTTAACGCTTTTTCCTTACGTGACGATCTCTACCAGTTACCTTCTACCCTAAGAAACTTCACTCCAAAAATAATATCGCCGTTGAGATTTGCGTCTACAAATTTGTAATCCACTTCCGAAAACTAACATTTTTACGTCCCGAATTACTTAACAGTGAAACGTACATGTAAGTAGGAGTTCTTGTTTCTCAGTCAGAGTCCAATTCACGCAGTCTAGTCCGAGTACTTATTGAATTAACTCACAAGTGCGTTGTGGGCGGTCGACTCCACTACTTTAGCGTTTGTCAAATCGTCATGCTTCTAAAATAAGAGTTCGCACTTAGTGAGTACCCAATTAAATTCATCCTCTTTAATAAACAAAGACTTCAGTCATAACTTCATCGTCATCTTCTTACCCTTATCCCACCTAAGTACGGTCAACACAACATGTTTGTCATGTTGTGATGTATGATTTGGCTTAATTTTTATGATTGCCCGCCTGCCAGAGATCAACCTTGCTTAGTATTATTTTGGTGTGCCACTATGTAAAACATTATGTAAACATATTTTTCTCTAATACTTAAGTCCCGTCGTTATTAAAATTACAATAACTTGATGGACAAAACCGATTTTAATGAAACGAAGACTAAATGTTACTCGAAAATAATATTTTTATTGAAGTGGTTTTACCGTGAAATCAGTGTTTAGTAGTGGTGCGAGTCCAAACAAACAGACAGAGAGACATTTCTGAAAATGTATTATTGTATTCCTTACTAGGCGACCCGTCCACACTTCATTGGGCAATAATACGTAAGCGTGGAATGGTTATTTTGCACTAAAACGCAGCGGAAGCTCTGAAAAGGAAAAAAATACCCCGATTTTGCAACATTCTTCATTGCTGCTCCGCTCCTATGGGTCTTAGCGTGATGATATATAGCTATATGTAGATCTATATATAGATGATATATGTAGCCTATAACCTTTCCCGATAAATGAGCTATATAAAACTGAAATAATTTTCCAAATCGGACCAGTAATTCCTGAGATTACCCCTTACAACGTCACAAACTCACAAACTTTACCTCTTTATAATATTTGTATAGATTTCTAGATATCTTCAACAATTTCTTTTAAAAAAACCTTAAAAGTACAGACACGTTACATTTACTTTCTTATTATATGTATAGATAGACAATTACAAAGTCTGATAGATACATCTTTTAGCTTTAAAATTTTTCTGTAATTTTAGCTTTGGTAGGCTATTTATAGTTTCTATTTGTGTAGTGGCACTACTGTTTGGTTTAAAAATGAAGTTGTTCAAGGTGGTTTGCTGTCATTGTCATTTTTAGGTAACAGAAAGCTGGCTAATTCCGTCATACCTTCCTAACTAATATTATAAATGCGAATGTGAGTTTGTTTGTTTGTTACGCTTTAACTACTAAACCTATCATTATGAAATTTTGTGTACACGTTGTCAGGGGTACAAAAAAGGACATGTAACTTTAACTTATTATACTATTATAAAAGTACTGTTCTTGAGTGATAGGTCAAAGCTATTTTACACGAGACAAGCCGTAGGTTATAGGTAATTTTGTTTTTAAATTTGTTTTTTATTTTTATTTATGGGGACACTTTGATGATTCTTAGCGATTGTCGGACTCATTGTATAGAAGTAGATTTTGGAGCTTATACTTCTTTTGCCGCGTTAGGGAAAAATGATGAGAGTAAATTTTTATGATTCACGCGCACACCGTCACGAAAAACCGACACCCTGAAGTTAGCTATAATAATAATATCATTTATTTCAGACTCATTGTTACATCCATATTTGTGGGTACAAATACAGGTTTAAAAAATTATTGTTAGTAATAATAATAAAACAAAAATAAATTATAAACAAAAACACAGAATACAGGATATAACATTAAGTGGTAGGTCCGAGTGGAACCTCCGGTGATGGTGGAAATTTACTGTACGACTGCATGTAGCCGTATCCAGCGAGCCAGCATCGGAGAGTCCCACCGGTCCTCCAGCGCACGTAGTATTCTGTTGTATAGTCATACGCTATAGTCAACTTTTTCTATTGTTAGTGTCGTTTTTTCTACAAACGTAGAATAAGACGAAAGATAAAATTTTTGAAAAGATTTTTATCTTGTTACGCCAAAGAAGTATAACTTCTAACGCGTGTACATAAGTACACACAGACTTTTTTTTTAAACATCTGTTAATTTTTTATACTGTGTGGGTGTAAAGGGTGTCGAATAATATCTAAGACTTGAGATACTCAAGCCAACCTCACCTGCACGTGGTGCACCCTGCTGAATAACGAACGAGGCAATGGCGAAAGCGGATGGTAGGGTTTTACAGCTTGACAGGGTCGCAAGCACCATGTATATGGCGAAAAAGCCCGTCATAGTTATTCGATTCTGCGTGTCGCGTTTCGGGATCAGCCTGTGCATATCCAGCTTTTCGCAGGCCGGCATGACAGCGACGACCGGCGATGGATAGTGTGTCACTCGGTGGTCGCCATTGTTTTTGGATTGTACTGTACTTACTAAGGCACAGTGCAGTCATTTGCCGTGCTACAATAAAAAAAAATTAAAAGAGATTTTACCAACAAAATCCCATTTTTGAGGACAGTTGGAATATCCTTTTTTACCGGCACAGTGACGACGTGTTAATAAAATGTAACAACTAACAGGAATTGAAATTTAGGTGATTGAATACGTGTAGTTAACTAATATATAATATAAATAATATAATATATATTACGACCGCGGCGTGGGGAGCCACGCTGCCGCTAATGGCGGTTCGATATATGTTTAGTATTTTGGTACCGATGGGATGATTGAATAACATTCCACATTGTTTATCAAGACTTAAAACTATATATTCGTAATCCATATATATAATTAAAATACAGTTATTTGAGACTTAATCATTTCAAAATTATTGAACGTATCATCGACATAGGACTAAGGCCAATAAGACTCATTATAGGTATATGGATTATATTGGCCCTTTCTGTTTAGTAATTATTGACGAACTCTAGTGTTGTAATTTTTTTTTTATAAATACTTTGTTTTTAAATGAAATTACTTACGGGCTTTGAATTTCTGATCTGCAACCTTTCTTTGTGACGTAAAGTGTTCGGGGTAAACACTGTGTCAGGTAGATTGTTGAAAATACCGGTTCTCATCCGATCACCGCAGTTAAGCAACGTCGGGCGCGGTCAGTATTTGGATAGGTGTTCGCCTGGGAACACTGCGTGAAGTTGGCCCTTTGTTGTACTTTTTTAATTAAAATGTTTCCCTGTAATACAAAAGTTTCACTTCTATCGTGTGTCTTTATGACATACTCTGTTTTTTTCCATACGCTCTTATTTATAAGTTTCTGTTCTTCATACTTCAGGCTCCTGACGTCTACAATCTACAAGAATTATATAATAACCACTGCAGTTTTAAGCATTTACAAAAAAAAAAGAAATATAGATACTTCTTTGGCGTAACAAGATAAATATCTTTTCACAAATTTTATCTTGCTCCTTATTCTACGTTTGCAGAAAAAACGACATTAACAATAGAAAAAGTTGACTATAGCTAACTTCAGGGCATCGGTTCTTCGTGACGGTGTGCGCGCGCATCGTAAAAATTTACTCTCATCATTTTTCCCTAACGCGCCAAAAGAAACATAACTTCATTAATATATATATAATAACATCTAAAGGAAAAATTTCATACTTTTTTATATGTTTCGACTTTTGAATTTCGACTACGGGACTGTCACAATTTACATTAAATTGATATCGGTTGAGTTTTGAAGGTTACCATGACACTATATAAGCTGACCTCTTGACAGTAGGAACCTTTGCGACACATGCGCTTTATCTATACTGTGATAAATATATCTATACTTTATTTGTATTGTATTGGAGATACTAAATGGATATTATTTTTGTAGTCCGGTGAAGCTGTTAAGATCTTGCTACGTCAATAGCGTATTCGGTTCGAGAAAAAAACGATTTTTTTTTTCTTGGACGAGCTAATATCTGTAACTGCTAGATATCTACACTTGCAGAATTCTTTTTGTATCTCATGGCTCAACTATATATGTATCCATATATCGGGTATAGATATGGTGCATAAGTATTAATTTATAAAAAAATATTGGACGTAAATACTAGACAGATATAAAACATTTAAGTTAATATTAGAATTTATAATTAAAAACATGTCAAGTATACCATAAGCTGGATATAAATTGTGTACTGCTCACACAGAAAAGCAATGAAGTGTAGGTATAGTATACGCACACACATGCGAGAGTCGAGAGCAGTGGCATGGCATAGAGAAGACGTGACGGCATAAGATAGCGTCATGCCGTAAAACGTGACGGCATATAGGTTGATTTTACTGTTAAGGTGCACCAAGGCATTATGGCATACGATAGCGTCATGTCATATACCGTGATGGCATACGGGTCGATTTTATTTGTAGGACGCGCCAATAGACGTTCCTACCAAAAAGGCTTACAGATCCTCGGACACTCAGTTGTTTTTGAAATAATTATGCCATTTCTATAGGTTTTTTTTAAAGGTTCTTCTAAAATATATTAATAATTTATCATTGTTACAGAGTACCGGGATATTTTGCACGTTCTTCCTCGCACATGCTATAAGCCAAAGACGACGCGCATCTATAAGGAATTCAACATCAATACGTGAATCCACGTTCGCAGCACCGGACACTTCGTTGCTGTCGTCTCCTACCGCTCCTGCCCCTACCTTGCCTAAGTATTAATAGATGATTATACACACAGGTTACTCATGACAAGATTTTATCATACCCATGCATTGTGCGAAATATATGTCCAAACGTCAGAATACCATAATTCAATGTGAAATACAATCTACTCAAAACCGAACTAGCTTCGGTAGCGCAGGGACATAACCTCAATGAGCGTCCGTATCGTCTGTATCATGACGAGTGTTCTGAAGAGCTATTCAATTTAATCCCTTCCTCTCTTTTTTATAACCGAGCTATGCGCGCTGCAATTCGGAACCATAATTTTACGGTAAATCGTATCTGGGTACAAACTAAAGAGTTCGCAACATCTTTACCTTTGCCGTACCGTGAAGCTGTAAAAGAATTTCCCGGCCAGTGTGTTCCCTCCTTCCTATAATATGGGGTCCTTCAAGCGTAACGTGAAAAGACATTTACGCAGGCGGACATGACAGCGGCCATCGGCGAGGGATGGCGTGTCTCTCGGTGGTCGCCATTGTTTTTGGACTGTACTGTGCCATTACCATTACCATTGCAGACACTTTGCCGTGCTACAATAAAAAAAACCCATGATATTGATATCAGGGACAGGGTAAATGGCTATGATATCATCTTTTCAAACATAAATGTCAACATTATTAATGATATTTTTAATTGCATAAAATTTATGTTTAATTACTTGTAAGCGACTGGCGAGAGCTGCGCGCTAACTAACATTCACGCCTGAAAATGCTGATACAGCGTCTCTCGCCCGTCGCTTACATACTTATTAATTACATACCTTTAATCATCAATGATATACTTTCTTACGATAAGTTTGGTCGTGATTGATTATATGTTTTACATACATGGATGCTTGTTTTATAATTTATGCAATATTAGGTTTGCCAAGTGTTCAATATTACGCGTCAACAAAGTAACCTGTGACTCAGTTATATTAACTAGTATAGATATTTTAATTAGAATATTAAGCTGCCCTATTAGTTGCCTTTATATGTAGTTATAGGAAAATCTAGCTGATTGATTATCTTTGTTTGTATTGAAACATTGTAGACACTGTATCTGTAGCGGGTCAAAATTTTATTGCGTTAAGACTGTCAAGTTATTTCGTCCTAGAAGATTTAAAAAGTATAAGAATGTGTTCTCAAAATTTCACGTCCTTATGACTTAAATTTCCATTTTTCATGATATGTATGGATAGGCATTGAGCTTTACATGCAGTAGTTTATCTTTTTATGTTAAATGAAATATCATTCTTCATAAGACAATTGTGAATTTATGTCACTGCTATTTCTCATGTAGAATGAACGAATTTGTGTCATTGTGTGTGTGAATAAATGTTACCTATTCATATTTATATGCTATTTCATATAGTAGCCAAATTCTTTTTCCTTTTTTAACCGACTTCGAAAAAGGAGGAGGTTACTACGTTCGGTTGGATGTATTTTTTTTATGTAGAACATTTTCTTTTATAACCTGTAAAGTAGCTGTTATAAAAAATAATTTGACTATTACCTTAAAATAGCTATAATTTTCTTGTCTATTCCCCGATGTCATAAAACCAACTATTTTACTACTGAATATTATACATATATGCAGTTACTGAATAACAATCAAAGATTTCAATATATCGAATCCAGTAAAAATGTTTTATAAATAGACATATTTTGTGTGTATACCCAAAGCTAAGTGGTCTAGATCGACTACCAATGGGATCGATATAAGCGTAAAAAAATTGAGGATCCATGAGGTGCAAATGGCGGTCAATAATAGTGGATCTCCTTAAAGCAGATCGTGAGTTTAATTTTGATTTTACACGAATGCAGCAATACACATACAGAAACTGTGTACTTAAATAGTATATCCTAGTAATATAAAGATGTATCTATGTACATAAATACGGCTCACCCGGGGTAGTACTACCCTCTCACAGAAACACCGACGTGAAGTAACAGTGCTTGCATTTTTGCGTTTCGTTCGGTCAGTAAGAGCGCCGGAGGCCCACCTCCCTTCTCCCTTTCCCTTCCCCTACCCCCACCCTCATAAACAAGCTGGCAGCGTACTTTCGACACTTGGTGTTGCTAGTGTCTAACATCAGGTGACCCACCTGTTCGTTTGCCTGCTTTTGATATAAAAAAAAACTTTTATTTCCAAACATTTTTAAGTTGTGGAATTTGCAAAAAATATCAATATCAGGTAAGCAGAGTTTACACATAAGCTAAAAACATGACAAGTGGTTTAAAAAACAAAACTGAATCTCTGCCTTACTAATGTCAACAGGTACTCTTGTCAATTTCAATCACTTTTTTGGTATCCTTAGATCATTAATCATAGTAGGTACCACAGAGCTCTCGAGCTGTATTTTTATGACATCTGTAAGTTCTCTCCTCACTCTCTCCTGGCAAATGTCATCTCAGTATTCAATCCATCCATACCTTTTTCGGTCTTCCTCTACTCGTATATCCGTCCACCATCATACTCAACACTTTTCTAGTTACATGTAAGTTCCGAAATATATATTTAAAAAAGCATGATCTTATCTCCTAAAGTTTTCTAAATCAGTTTCTTGAAAATTCAGTCTCTAGTTAGTAACTTAACTTTAAATTAAAAATAAAATAAATTTATAAATAAATTATACTTGCCAAATTATAGAAAACGATTTAGAAGACTGTGACAATAATGATAATATTGTTAATAATTTATTACACCATTGTAATATGAATATTTCATGAGATGTTTAGCAATAATTGAAAACATTTAATTTTGTTAGAATAGCATGACGAGTAGTGGAAAATCATATGACAATAAGGGGGCAAAAGATAAACGTAATGATGAATAATTGCTAAAGTTATTTTGACAGATGAGCCGGTCTGAGATCATAATATTGTTTAAATATAGTATTATTTTATTACACAAAGATATTTATTTGTACAGTTACTAACATTTCTTTGTTATATATTGCCTGGAAACTATAGGAGGCATGGAAATAGGCATGTTGGTTGAAACATATTATTAGTATAATTAACATTTCTGTTATATTCATAAATTGTATCTAATACATTTATTTGCGATGATTAAATGTAATTATTACATTTAATGTAGTGAAATGACTTTGTTTCTAAAGCACTGAGTTAAACTGCCAAAGAATTAGACATCTCCCGATCTCCCGATTTAACCGACTTCGAAAAAGGAGGAGGTTACTACGTTCGGTTGTATATATTATTTTTTACAAAAAAAATCCGTCTTCGATGTGAAAAACTAATAAGGCACTAAAAAGCGAAAAATAAGGCACTCCTAATTAGTTTTTCACATCGAAGACGGTTAATTTTTTTTTTGTAAAATTTTTTTGTCACAAATTGTATTTATTAGTAATTTAATTTACAACATTTTAGAAAGCATTTGTTACCTTTGGTTTAAGGTTTGTTTAAACTCTTTCTGAGCATTTCCTAACAACTCCGTAGGGGTTTTTGGCGGGATCTTGGAATATCATGTAGTGGATTCTATATTTTATTCGTGATCTTGTGTTATTTGGCTCTATATTTTGAAATATTGGGGGTGTTTTACGGAATATAGTTTGGTTATTATGCACAAGTGACGTGGATGAGAAATTATACCACGGAGTATGGGTTCTGATGTGCCACAAAATCTCCTTGGAAAGTTCTAACAAGGGGGCCACCATCTTGTTAGTTCATTGAAACGATCGCAAGAAAATTGTAATATCATTAGTTACTAGACAATGGCTGTAATAATCTACTAGAAGATTACCTGACAAAAATAAAATAATGAATGAACTCTGTAGACATTTTTTAGAAAATGGCGGCTATATACGGCACTTTCCTGGTTGCGTCACTGTTCTACTATAATTCGTGGGTTGTAATATGAAAGGTTATAATGCGGTTAATTCATTATATTTATTATGTAGATAGTCAGTATACCTAAATCTATTTATTTTCTATATCTATATGTGATTGTATGGTTGTGTGTTCGTTATGTTCTGTTCTAATTTAATTTTAATTTACGTTTTATCTATTATTATAGATGTTTAGAATGTTTTTTTTTCTACGAAGATTATTTTTATCGTTTTGTATATTTATATAATGATTAATAAATAATACACAATGGTACTTTGTTGTTTTTTTGTAGTCGTACATTGTATTAAACCCTATTCTGTCCAATTTTTTTTTTCGAACACTCTATGCTGTTGATCTAGCAAGGTCATAACAGTTTCACCGGACTAGTCTGTCCAAATATTATTGTGTCGATGTTATGTATTATTGAGTCGTGGTGGTTTAATGGTTTGACCGGGGAAATATCATTCCGATGGCCGCAGGTTCAAATTCTGACATGTAACAACGAATTTTTCGAAATTCGCATAAATTTCCTAATTAAAATTAGTAACACTATTAGTTGACGGTGAAGGAAAACATCGTGAGGAAACCTGTACCTGAGAAATATTTTTCTAGTACAATTGTACGTGGGGAAAACATAGAACAGTGGATTTCTCAGAGTTTGAAAAAATACTTTAAGAAAAATATAGCGGCAGAATTGTAATAAAAACAGTTTTAAACGTTTCTAACTTAATGTGATTGACCCCTTATAATAACAATAATTAGCAAAAATAATTGTATATAATTTTAAACAAGTAATTCTCAACTACAGATATACAGTCTTACAAAACATAAGCCTTCATAATACAAAGGAAATGCTCTCCGATCTTTTGTATTGTCTTATTTCTGGATGACGTCAGTAAAAGAACATTTTTTGTGTATAAAAGTTACATGATAGAAAAGAGGTAATTGGATTTATTCGGAAATCTCTTGTAAATTCGCTGAAGCCATTGATTGTATATAACAAGAAAATGAACGGACATAACAAGAAAATTGTGACAGCTGCTTATGAAAGCAATCTTATAAAACAAGATAAATATCAAGTTGTGGACTCGTTATTTGTAAGTATTGCACTTTAAGAAAAGTTTTATTTACTATACAATTATTTTTACATTTATTTTTGGGACTTAGTACTATATCGTTCCTATAGTGGCCTTAATCTACATAATGATAATAAATAAACAATACGAAAGATAAATAGAAGACAAAGAAAACGATGATATTAATAAACGAAACGTAAATCATCATAACATATTGAAAATTATCTATATACTAGCAATTTCTCGCGGCTTCACACGTGTTTTCTATTCCATGTATAGAAGAATAACGAATTGACTGACTAACGGCAAATTGACAGATTTATCCAAACTTTCATCCCCTTTATCACCATCATAGGGTTTGATTTTCCAAAAACCCTTCGTGTGTTTTCACCTAGAACGTAAAAAGTGCCAGCATGCAAATTTTGACGGGCTTAGTAATTTGGACTGTGCATTGAAATACCAGTCAGTTGGTGTGTTATTCTTTTATCTGTGTAGTCATTACTTATTAAAAAACAAATTCTTCAGCTACGTCTGTCTGTCTGTCTGTTCGCGATAAACTCAAAAACTACTGAAGGGATTTTCATGCGATTTTCACCAGTAGATAAAGTGATTCATGAGGAAGGTTTAGGTATATAGTTTGTCAAGGTTTTTTTATTATCAGGGCGGGATAACGTCCGCCGGGCCCGCCAGTATATAGTAATGAATATTTAAAATGTATATTGTAACTCTTTTCTGTATGACACCTTAAAGCAATTTTTATTTAAGCATTTATAGGTATCTTTAATATGTACTTAATGAGGAAGATGTGACTTTGAAACGTGTAATGACCACAATCGATTATATCGATACAATCGATTGACACAGGTAGCGACATTGTCAATCTCTTTGCAAATTACTTTTCTTCTGTTTACGATAACTGTCCCGTAGTAAACTATACACCTAACTTTATTCCTTCAAGCTATTCTTTATATGAGTTACAGATACCAATGCACTCTGTCTACGGTCGATTAAAAAATGTTGACATCACAAAAAGTGCTGGACCAGACGGTATTCCCCCTTTCTTTATTCGTCAATGTGCAGAAGCTCTAGTAAAACCCTTAACAGTAATTTTTAATAAATCTTTAAAAAATGGTACTTTCCCTTCTCAATGGAAAATAACCAAAATAACTCCCATACATAAGTCAGGTGATAAAAAAAAGGTTGAAAACTACCGCCCCATAAGTATCCTGAGCTGCTTTGCAAAGGTCTTTGAAAGTTTAGTGTATGACCATCTTTATAATCATTTGCGACATAAGATTAGTTCAAAACAACATGGTTTTGTCTCGGGACGCTCTACGAGCTCCAATCTAATTGAATACATAACTTATCTATGTGAATCTTTTAATGAGAAAATACAGGTCGACGCCATTTATACAGACTTTTCAAAGGCTTTTGATCGTGTCAATCACTCTGTTCTTTTAGCAAAACTGGCTCATCTAGGTATCCACGGTGACCTTTACAGATGGATAAGCTCATATTTATCAAACAGGTCACAGTTGGTTGTAGTTTTTGGTTTTGACTCGGTACCATTTCTTGCTACATCCGGTGTACCACAAGGTTCTAATCTAGGCCCTCTTTTATTCTTGGCATTTATTAATGATCTCCTGGATTTATTAGATTGCAAATGCCTGGCATATGCCGACGATATCAAAATTTTTCAAAAGATTTATGGAGACAACGACACATTTCAGCTCCAAAACAACCTCAATATTATACAATCTTGGTGTATCGAAAATGGTATGGCACTAAACGCACAAAAATGTAAAACCATGACATTTACTAAAAACAAAACTCGTTATACTTTCAATTATAAAATTGAAGGAGTCAATATTGATCGAACAGACATAGTGCGAGATCTAGGTGTCATGATTGATTCTAAATTATCATTTAGACCTCACCTCGACCATATCACAAGCAAAGCCAATAGAATGATCGGGTTTATAATACGTACAGCCAAACCACTTAAATCTATTAAATCATGGACCATTTTATACATTACTTTGGTTCGTAGCATTCTAGAGTATTGTTCATCAGTATGGTCCCCGTTCTATAAAAGTCATATAGACATGATTGAGTCCATCCAGCGACGCTTTTTAAGGATACTGTGCAGTAAGCTTGGTATCAGAAATAGAATCACTGAATACAAAGATAGACTTCAAAAATTCAATCTTAAAAGTCTTGAACACCGATGATCTATAGCTGACTTATGTATACTTCACAAAATAGTAAACGGTACCTTTGGTAGTGACCTACTCGGGCAAATCAATTTCAGAATACCAACTCACTCAGTACGAGCTCAGCAATTATTTCATTTACCAGCAGTTAATAACAACGTTTCAAAAAACAATCCGTTGTATCGAATGTGCAAGTACTATAACGAATTCTGTGTTCACAAAGACATATTTAATGACAGCTTTAAAATTTTTAAGGCACATATTGTATTAGAAACATAGACGTATGATAGTCGTGTATCCTTAATATTTATTTTATCATTACACTAGGCTAACTGTGGTTATTGTTACAATTGATAATGTTGTGTACAATTTATAATTGGATTTCAGATTTATTATGTTATAATAGTTATGTTACTCATATAATTTCAATCTGTTATCTGTAATTGTACCTTTTTGTAAAAAATAAAAAAATAAAAATATGTGTTTCGCTCTTTGACGAATCATCATTAGATCCATGTTGACTCTTCCTATACAAAGTTAAGCGATGCTCTTATCTTGGGAAGTGATAGTGGCCAAGCAGGAGTTCAAAGTAACGTCCACTCAATCACCTAATTTCTAATAACTACAAAATATTTCCTCATTAACATTCTTCAGTGTGTGCGTCATTGTAATTCACTGAGAAAAGTGATTATACAAATAGCACATCTTTCAAAATAAGTTTGAGTCATTTTTGCTCTCTATTAGGGTTTTAGTATAATGGTTAAAAGTTTCATTGGAACAAAAGGATTACGAGAATTTATCGTCGAAATTAAAGCAGTTCTACTAACATAGATCATTAGGGAGCGAATAAAAAGGGAACTGCGAATAGCAATGTATTGGAAAGTGTTTGCACACGGATCGCATGCCTACTTTCCCCCATTGCCACGGCACTCGTAAGGTTGTTTTATGGTCTGGGCACGAAGTTAACTACTTTTTGCAGTGTGAATTGAAAGCGATGCAAGTATTTGATGATTTACATTCCGTTATCGTAACCAGATCTTTGACGGGAAGCTTAATATCCTGTTTCGTTCGTTGATTATTTGAATTAGCGGTTCATGTTACAATAAATCCTCTTTTATATACACTTTAACCTTTGCTCTTGACTGCGCTCGCGTTAATGCAGATATTGAAGGTAAAATACCGATGATATTATAACTAAAAAGCTGTAGATAAGTTACCTAGATGATATTTTGACAAAAAAAAAATGGCACGATAACGCATACGTACGTAAAATAATATTGCAACGCCACGCTGTCTTAGATAAAATGTGGAAGTAGGATGGCATATTCTCAATACCGGTGGTGTAAAAAAAATAATTATATGTTGCTTAGATACGGGCGGATTGATCTTTAATAAGGATTGACGGGGCAGCCTTTAAAAATAAGCTAGTTAGCCAAGTTTTAAGCGCTTATGACGTATCTACAGCTTTTTAGTTATAATATCATTGTAAAATACGGTTCATATTATTCGCTGATAATGTAGCTGATAATTTTTTATAAAACGGTTAAGTTGGATTATTCCTTATGAACAAATAATGTCTTAGAAGACTTTTTTAAATATCATATGCGGCAAACAAACAGATGGTTCACCTGATACTAAGTAATCAGTGCAACACCAGGGGAGTCGCAAATGCGTTGCCAACCTGTGTTTGGGGGAGGAGGGAGTTGGGGAGGGGAGGGGTAGGGTCGGTAGTCTTCCAGCGCTCTCGCTAACAGAACGAAACGCAACAATGCGAGTATTATTACTTCACGTCGGTTTTCTGTGAGATCATCGTAGTACCCCGGGCGAGCCGACACATTGATGCTAAAAGAAGGAATAGCTTCAGCGTGGCTCTACGACCTAACAGATTTAAAATAATAAGCGTCAAAGAAGCGTCATCTAAATCATAGAATGTCGTGTCGATGGAAATAAGTTTGTTAAGAACCGCACCCTTTACCACACTCGAATTGTAAATCTGTCGTCAAGCTCGTATGAATGTGCAGCATCTGAACTTGAGAGTCAGTCGTTCTTTAGGTTTAGCACCTCACCATCTTATGCCGCATTGTGAAGTTTATCAAGTGAAATTTCAAAAAACGAATTTTATTGTTTATTGCAAGAGATCCTAAACATTTTGTTGTTATATTTCAAATCGAAATAAAACTAATTTTAATCGTTCCTATAACATGTTTAATTTATTTAAAATTTCCAGTTTTTCTACACCGAGAGCGAAGTTCAAATTTTCTGTGTACAAAATTTGAGGATCTTGAACAATAACGTAAAATATTAGTAGCGGCTAAAATTGAATTTAGCTCATTTTAAAATATTACGAGACATTTATTGAATTCACTCATATTGAACACAGTAAACAATCTACAGACCTTGTCTATAGGAATCCCCCTGGCAGAGATATTACGCACACGACACATGTACTGAAAAAACAAATTAGAATGCGTTCAAAAATCAAATTGAACAATAATTGATAGTACGAAACGGCCTATGCTATTCCTATACCTGCAAAATGAAGGTTTGACCACTTGTCGCGTTAAAATTAACGTCAAAAGTTATTCCGATAAATGCGGAGATTAGGCTTTCCAATAGTTTGAAATAAGCGTCCACTAAACTTCTTTGATGTGCGTCAAAAACATCGGTCCATTTCGTACCACATTAAGATAATGTCCACAATTGCATTTATTGCGACCATGGACAAAATTTCGCAGCGATACTAGTGTCTCGTAGGTATGGGAGTAGTATTAGATGTCAGGCCCTTTAGTAGTACTAATGTTATGATGTACGAATTGCCACACCGTTATTGTCGTGTGTGGCAAATAAGTTCTCGTCAATATTTTTGGTCGCTCTGAATATAGCCGTCAGTTCGGACTTCGCATCATATAGTCCAGAGTTTGATAGAAAACAAAGTTCAATTATTATTATATGAATCTACCATTAGTATTTATTTATCTTTAAGTTATCTCGATATAATATAATACGTATTTAGATCTACATTTCTGTTCTACGCGACTATCTTCAGAGCGGTCAAAAAGTTTGACACAGACTGTACTTCTGTTTGCCCGCCTCCTTAAGATATCCCCGGAGTTTTACTTGATCAAACATTATAGCAAACAGTTTTAGTTAAGTCTAAATGCTTCTTTAAAGAATATTGTTTTGTTAAAATACACTTATACTGTAAATATAATACGTATTACAATAGTTAATCAATTTACTAAGTACATTCTTGTGTATACAAAGAATGGGCCCAAAGCAATTTCGATGGCATCTTTTAACGAATTTCGGATGATAGAACATCTCGCTGAGATGAAAAGTGTGAGAAAGATAGAAAACAGAGTACGTCGTCGCGTGTACAAGTGCAAGCGAGATAGCTGTTAACTTGAATGAGGGGTCGTGACTAGGGTGGCTCTCAATATTGTATGATAGTTTGGGACAGTGATAGTTATTTATTAAAACTATGATATTGGTAATTAATGCTACTTTTTATATTGTTTAAATTTATTCTTGATTGGTTTATATAGTAAGAACAATATCATATCATCTAATATCTAATTAGTAATAAGTAAATTCGAGTCAGATTACAGAAAATATTGTTTTGGAAAACGCGTGCATATATTAATTACTAAGTAAATAACTATAAACTTCTCTAATTAAGCTCCGTGCCTGAGTTCAAATAGAATTCTATCACTTGTAATGAAATATCTAGGTACTAGCCTACCTGCTAGTTAATTTATACATTTATGATTTATTTCTTTTACACCTGAGGTTAAATTATAATGAGGCTGATTACTCACTGATCTTTGGTGTAAGATATTTTTTATTTGCATGTAGTCGTATTTAATAGCTTCAATAACATCTATCATTTGGAACTATTGTTTTTTTAAATTATTATATTAAAGGCCTAAACTTGTTATCAAATTATTTTTATGAGAGAAACCCTAAATACCAAGGCTTTATTTTATGTACTACGAACTGTGTCACACCAAGTTGTTATTTTTAGTGAAGTAATTTTATAGTATCATTATTAATATCTTACAAAAATCATGATATATTTTTGTAAGTATACCTAATTTAATTAAAACAAGGAATATTTTTGAGCTTCTCTGCTTTATCTAAGACTAGGGATAGTGACCTTATCTATGCTAGAACTTATTAAATTAGTAATAGTGACAATTTTAAATGAAATATATATATATATATATATATATAAGTTAAATTTTGGGCTTTTATTCTCAACGTAACAAATTAATTAATAACTCATTTTCTCGAGGCGCGTAAATATTATTATTAGCAAGTAAATAATAGTTTTAGTATCTTTGTAAATAACTATATTGCTTCATAGTTTAAATATAAGCTGAAGTGTACTTATATTAAATTAAAAGCAACATGCTTAGACGTTTGTTATAAGCAGTAAAAATATGTATTTTAAGGTCTGACGCGGTTATTCACTCTTGGTCACCATAAGAATGATTCATTTGTAGTTGAGGTGTGCGGGGGGACGCGCTGCCATCGCGATCTTCCACTCATTTTCATTTAGTCGTATTTACTACTTCGAAGTCAGTGTTGCGTGCTGCGTCGACTGAGAGAAACGCGAGTGTTGTGTTTGTTTGTGAGCAGAATTCAATAGTGTCCATCAAGATGGGATGTGGAACGAGCTTTGTTAAATATGTGCTGTTCTTCTTCAACCTGGTTGTAGCGGTAAGTTGAGGGAAGGGAAGGCAACGATTATTTTAAACCGGTTTTTATGTTCCGGCGGACTTGTCTTGTGCGGTTCGCCCTAAGCGTGTGGTTGAATGCGTCGACTGCTGCCTTGGTTTATAAAAAAATTAACGGACACAACTTTGATTTGAATCACGTGGTTTTAGACAATATTTGAAAGTCTATCCATTTTATGCAGACTTGATTCTTATTTCTTTCTATAAAAAATAAAGAGGCGTATTTTCAAATAATCACGTCAGAACAATAAAGGCATATGGATATATTATATTCATTTTTGCCTCATATATTTTCTATATAACAATTTTTTTATACTCTTGTGTTTCGTACATTTCATAATATATGATACTTTTTGCAAGGACGAAGTCTTTTAGATTTTATTTGATTATGTGTTCATGCGCCACAGACAAAGGATTACGTTGCAACAACTTGATGAATGAAATATTTTCTGGTATTTCTGGGAATGCAATGAATCTATTTAAAATAATTTTCAGCTACACAAATTTAGTCAAAGGTTTTAAACGTACAAGTACGAGAAGAGCCTTTGTTATTTCTAATAGTATTGGCGACTTAAGTACCATGGCTTTTCCATTTTTGAAAAATATTCCTCATTAACAATTTGGAGAGCTAAAACAATTCCATCCCACCGTCCGTTGCCTGTACTACAACATTTGTTTAAAATAATTCCGAGGACATGATTAAATTAATCTTTCTTCTAATTATTACAGCGATGAGGTAATAAGTATTAGTATATGTCTATTTTTAGCTGTTTCTCTGAAATTGAAGAAGTCTCTCAACATTTTATCGATGGAACTTCAGATGTGTTTTGTACTATTCTCCGTTTTAAGTTTAACTTATTACCACCTTTAGCCTCTTCGTTACTCAAAAACACTACGAAACGGGGTTTTTGGCGGGATATTAGAATTTCATGTAGTGAACTTTATATTTCATTCATAATCTTGTGGTATTTGGCTCTATGTTGTGTAATATTCGTGGTGTTTTACGTAATATACTTTGGTTATTGTGCACAAGTGAAGTAGATGGGAAATAATACCACAGAGCATGGATTCTGTCTTGCCACAAAAACTCCCTGGAAAGTTCTAACAAGACGGCCACCATCTTATTAGTTCATTGAAATGATCGCAGGAAACTTGTAATAGCATTATCTACTCGACAATGACAGTAATAATCTACTAGATGATTGGTTGCCAAAAATAACATATAAAAGAAACTACGAGATGAGATTGTGCAAGTAGGTATGGAGTTTTTGGTGGCATCGTAATCTGTCAAGATTTTTTGTCTATTTTAATTCACTGAGTATAATTTCGTTATTGTGCACAAGTGATGTGTATTATAAATAGTAACTAAAATATATTTGATTGTTATAAAACTATCGAGTCGTTAAAAAAACTACCTCGACAGCTCTAAAGATGTACCACCATCTTGTTAAAACGCCGTTTACAGATAAGAAAATTAGTACAATGTCAGGACTTGAGAACTTGAATTTATAAATTATTGAATGAAAAGTTGTGCATGTGTGTGAATAAAATAGTCTTTATTTTAATGTCAAACTTAAGGATATTTGTTATTTGTACGGAGTCAATTCATAAGCAAACGTGACTGAAATAGTTATGATCTAAGTATGAATTCATACTGAGTCAAAATGGCGCGTCATTTATTACGATTTTTATACCTTAGAATTGACTCAATGCTGTACAAACAAACAAATATGACGTCATGTTTATATGAGGTTACATTGCATGAAGATGCGGTTTACGTCAAACGCTCATTGTGATCGGCCATTTTTAATAACATGCATTTTTATGTGTACATATGTTGAAATTATAATTATATAACTCGTTTAATTGATTATTTGTTGATACTAGTTATATAAAATTAATCTTTATTCATTTTAAGAAGGAAGTAATACGTTTTAATTAAAGTGTTTAGTCGTTCCCACAATAATAGTATCATAGTTTTAAAAATAGAACTTGCCTTTATTTTGTAGTTTATCTCGAATTGTTCATTTATCCTCTTTGCTTTATCGTGGCAGAACAGTCAGAACATATAAAAAATCTCTAATACCCCTGCCCATTTGTACAGGTGTTTCACCACATTTGTAATCAAGTGTTATAATTATGTCAATTTCATTAGTAGTTTATTTAATGTATGATAATTAGGTTAACTATTTCATAACATAAATAAATTTAATTAATTGTAATTACCTTTTAAATTTTATTACGTTTCGATATTGTGTAAGGTGCATAATAATATCCTATTAAAACCTTATTAGTAGTACCCATTAAAGTAAAGGTTATTGGCGATTTGAAACGCCTAGAAGTCTTACGTAAAATCAAAATCAAAAATTACTTATGAACATCAAAGCTACAACCGGTTCGGCAAAACAACCCGGACATCAAGAAGAACCGCCAAGTAACTCGATCTATGTAGTTTATCTCTTCATCATACATATTTTTCCAAACATAGATAGTTATATTCGTTTTTGGTGAATGTACAGAGAGAGGCGTCAATTTCAGATATCGCCATCGTTCACATATTGATCCACTCTATAATGAATAGCTTTAAATACTTTTTATATTCAATGTATTGGGATTATAGTCAATATTGTGAAATATTTCTCTGACAGCTAATTTATTTATTTATAACGTTTCCTTTACCGCCAACTGCATTATTAATTAAGGGCTCATTAATAAATCATTTAGTAGTAATTAGAATTCCGCAAACTTCATTAGTAAATGGTACTTCTATGGTAAAATAACTTGTGTTATTTTGCTTTTGCCTAAACTATATAAACAAAGTTAACTATTCAAAATCTAAATAGGACTGTGAGGCTGCAAGCAAATACACATTTGTATTTTGTCATGTGATGACAAATGTTTTCAATTTGTAGCAGGTGGTGAGTGATATCATCACTACATAGTATAAAACAAAGTTGCTTTCTCTGTCCCTATCCTATGTATGCTTAAATCTTTAAAACTACGCAACGGATTTTGATGCTTTTTTTTAATAGATAGAGTGAAGGAAGAGGATTTATTATATGTATAATACTATCCACTAAATAGTGGAGAAATACCGTTATTTTAAGGTTTCTAATGTGATGTCGTAAATAATTACATAACCGATTCGATGCAGACGAAGTTGCACGGGTCAGCTAGTCAGTTATATATTATACTAGCGAGACCGGCAGACGTTGCCCGCCACGATTATAAAATAAACCTGGACAAATTATATACCAAAACATTCCTCGTGAATCACTTTATCTACTGGTGAAAACCGCATAAAGATCTATTCAGTAGTTTTTGAGTTTATCGCGAACAGACAGACAGACGCGGTAGGGGACTTTGTTTTATACTATGTCATTAAATGTATAACCATAAAAGCTTTGTAAAAGATCGATATGATCTAATTACTAGAAACTAGTCGTACCCTGTTACAGACTGAGTAAAACTAGTAACAGTTTTTAGGTAATAATGTTAGTTTATACAACAAAGTCTATTACCGATTTGCCGGGCTGTAAGTTTAAACACCATGTAAAGTTTATTTTCAATAGGCTATTATAGAGTAAACGATGGTGATCTCTGCAATTGACTCATCTGTGTGCATCCCCTAAAACGATTGTGACGTATAATGTATACTAAATATTATATAGGTACATATGTTAAAAAGATAAACCAGATCGAGTTTCTCAGCGGTTCTTCTCGATAACTGGGTTGTTTTCGGAACCGGTGGTAATCTTGATGTTCATAAGTGCCTTCTTAGGCCTAAATTGAATGATGTATTTTTATTTTATTTATAATAAAATTCAATAAATACTCAGTTGAAAGCTGAAATGCTTAAAAATCCATGTCATAGTTAACGAAGCGTGATGTTAAGCCGGTAGGGCAGTTCATTAATTCCGTTCACAAACTGGGTCGTAGGATCGTGGCGTGTTAAAACTTATTTCCCCCTAAAACGTCACCCTCGAAAATTAGTCAACAGGTGAACGAAGCCGTTGCATAATTAATGTTTGTCGACTTTTTCGTCGATTTAGTCCATTTTATGACTGTATTTGTGACACCTATGTCGGTAGTTTATCGTTTTGATAGTGGTCCTTATGACAAACATACTTTATAGGTTTCGGTTTTTTTTTCTCGAACTGCTTACGCTATTGACCTAGCAAGGTCTTAACAGCTTCACCGGACTAAATAGGTTTAACCACATTCTTAGGTAACCTATATATAAAATAATAATGTAAGTCTAACGTGTCTGTACTTTTTGTGAAAATAATAATCTAGGAATAAGTAATAAGGTACATTTCGTGTCTGTGTGTCGGTCTGTCTGTCTGTTTGTTTGAACACGCATCACTGCTAAAGTACTGCGTTCACGATAAAATCATCAAGAGAATCAAAGCATATCTTCGAGTAAAATTTATTCTTTGTTTGATTGAAATCGGTTCACTCTATCAAAAGTATATCTACAAGTAAGGACAGATACATACATAATACAGTCAGATTTTATTAGTCACTGTTTTTTTTACACTAGGTTCCACGCAGACGGAGACGCGGGCACAGTCATGTAAAATATGTATACATTTATTTCATTTAATTTATATCGATTTTTTTTAATAATATACCGAATTATAATTTGTGCGAATAGTGCCCGTACTGAATCCAATGATAATATTCGGTTTACATTTCGAATCGATTTAAAATTTTACTCGAATTGTTTCATTCCAGCCATCAATAAATAATTCGTAAATAACGTCTCTGTACACATCCAACACAGAATAAATAAGTAGAATTTTTAATAGGGAACAGTTTTTCTTTAATAAGGTTCTACGCGGACGAAGTAGACGACACAGCTAGTGTTAAATAAACGATGTGGTCAAAGAACTGGGTTACAAGTGCTAATGTCGGAACGCATCTATAGTTTTTGATCTGGTGCCAGGTTTTCAACTTTATGGTGGTAGTAAACAGGCGTACATTGAAAAAATTTCTAATTATGGTTTTTACCTTAAGTTATTACAACTGCTCCATTGAAGGCTACCTACGTGTACCGATACTATATGTTATTTACAAATAACATAATATAATAATTCCGAGAAAAAATACCTTATTATCAATATAAAAAAGTAATAAACTTTATTATCATAAACAGGAAACAATAAGATTGAAGTGCATAAAGCATCGTTGATTAAACACTATTTATTATGACGATAAAACATATGAAGAAAATAATACAATACATTTCAATATAACTGAGGGTGAGGAAATTGCATCAGAATTGAATCTCTTTATTTGCTATAAAAATAATGAATAGGGTGGTGTCATATCATGAAAGATCTTGGAGCTTCCGTAATTGTTGGTATTACGAAAACTGTATTTTCTTTTACTTATATAATGAAAATGGAGTTCTTCTGAGTCTCAATGACATTAAAATTACTAAATATATCGGCATAGAACTATGACGCATTCGATACGGAACTTTCCCTAGAAGGTTTTAGGCTATTTATTTTTGGGATTCGATTGACCTTTTGCCATTTTTTAATACTCACCAATGCGGGCGGAAATCAGCTAGTCATTATTTATATGGGATCATAGGATTATACATCTTGATTCATATTTTTTTATATAATAATAAACCTTATCTATCATGCCAGTAGGATTCTATTATAACTTCCTAAACTCCTCTGTACAAGGAGATTTTCTGTAAATTCTTATGAAAGTATTCAGTGATTGTATGAGGCCTTTTATTAAGATGTCGAGGCAAAACATTGCAAAAGTCACCAGCCAGATTCTAAACTCTTCAGGAATTTTCGTTTCTCGATAACTATGACTATCAATTTGCGAGAAGAACTATAAAAATTTGGTAAATTTAAATTTTTCATGAATTCTTTGTAGTCTATATTTTGTATAATATATTATAGCAACACTTACATTATCTGTGACAAGGTTAGTTTAGCGTTTTGTGCGTCAATAACAGTTTAGGTACCTACTTCTTAGATTTCTTTCTCGAAGTTGGAAATTGCAAGTAATATATATTTTTTAACTTTAGGTTTCAGCGTTTAAGCACAATCTAATTTGATATTACATGATAATATGGCATAAGATGGTAAACACGCTCGGTGTTATTACAAAAAAGTTAAACACGTATTGAATACTTGCTTTAAAAAGGTTTCGAATTAAATGCACCGCGGTCACTGAATGTTCGCCATCTTACTCTTTTGTCTCGCTTTGGTTACGTTAAGTTAGACTTGCGAAAAAGGATAACGCGAACTTGACTCGGGCGGGCGCGGTGCATTTAATTCGAAACCTTTTTAAAGCAAGTATTTAATACGTATTTAACTTTTTTGTAATAACACCGGCTAAGTCTATAGGAAACACATATACTTGGTGACTGATATTCTTCTTGACGGTGCTAGTTATCTAGACGAATTTAGAAAAAATACTACCACTATTTTTTGGTGTTATTGCCGTTTTAGGCAGGGATTTGAAGTTAACTCGATCTACACGTTGTCTAAGCACGCTACCTATCCATCGACGCTTCAATTCAATATATATATTGCTACAACTAGTTCAAACAAGTAACTATTTATAAAAGTTCTTTCTAGAATCGAAAACACGTTTTTACATCATTTATCTGTCTTTATTAGTACATTGTTTAAGCGTTTGCATAACTTTTTTATTTATTGATATCTAAAGTAAACCAATCTATGGAGCTTTTACATTTACTGGTTTCGAAATGGCCTCAGACACTCCTGTTATAATATTTCAAACTTCTACTTCTATCTTTTCAGTGGTATACTTTGTGTAAGTTATCACAGGTAAACTCTTTAGTAGCGTTTCGTGTCCTGAATTTTTATTTGGCACTTGTATTATAAGTTAGGAAGTCTAGCCTCTTATAATTGGGTTTCACATACTTCGATATATCACGTCAGTCTACCTTATGAGTAAGTGAGTCAAGGGTAAAACCATAACCGTCAAGGAGAGGTTCAAATGGAATGCGATTCTGACTCAAATTCAATGTAACTTTATCCTTATGAGAGTTATGATCGTTTTGGTCGCTGATGACCCATACACTCGACATTTGTATTGTGGGTTCTTTTGAGTTTCCTTATCCCTTTTCAAAAATATAAAGGGAGTTATTACATTTTTTTATAGTAATAGTGATATCACATGGTTACAAAAAGATATGAAAAAGATTTTACACAGAATAAAAGACAGTTGAATGTCATTCAATTAAAATGAATTTTACTAAACAAAATCTATTTTTGACTACCTAAATATTTTGTACAGGTGAATCATTTTAGTCTCACTAAAGAACGTTGAAGATCATTAAAGTTACATTGAGTTTTAGTAAATAAACTTTATCTTTGACAACTTAAATAACCGTCTCTCATATTATGCCCACAGAAACTCGATTACAGCATGCATTGGAAACGTGATCGAGACAAAGTGGTGACATCATCAACACAATGGTTTCTTAGACGACGTACTGGCGCCCGTAACACTTAACATGCCCGTTCTATTAACGCGACGAACTATTCCTCTAATATTTGGGCTGTAATCAAAATGCTCTGACAATGGCTTCTTGAACTATATGTCTATTAGCTTTATATATTTGGGAACCTATACAAAAAAAATGATTTGATTAGAATATTTCATTGGTAGAATAGTGAGTATAGCTAATGTAAAGTATGTGTGTTACGCCATTATAGGTCCGATACGAAATATATATAAGGGTTGTTGAGGTATGTATGCTTGGTACACATATATGTTTCAACAACTCATATATGTATGAATAGTTAGCTTAGATTAGCTCAGATAGGTCGCGAATTGCATGTATCAGGCAACAGCCAAAGCCGAGGTGTGCCGCGCACCCTTGAGCTAGTTGTCAAAGTAAAATCGGCTGAGTGCCTTAAGCGCTCGCCTTAGTAGTCCGGTGAAGCTGTTAAGACCTTGCTTGGTCAATAGCGTAGTCAGTTCGAAAAAAAAAACCATTATAGGATTTGTTGCGATGAGGATTTCAGTGTTGAACCACGAAAGAGATGAACGTTTGAATGTTGCAAATCTTAACATGAATTTATGGAGTAATTAGAACGGATAACATTATGAGTTAGTGTACCTATTAGATGAAGTATGAAAAAATTACTTGTGACAGAGATGTAGAGGAGTAATAAGTAGGTAAGGTTTGGGCGTCGTATGAGGAGTGATAATAGTAAAATAACTAGAAGAGGATATTAAAGGCAGATAGAAGTAGAGAAAAACCGGAGCAGGTATGGATGGAGCGTATGAAAAATGTAAGCTGAATCAAGTACTTAAAGTCAATACTATTATATATAATACAGTGAACAGAATAGAAGAGTAAAATACGTTAGTAGAATACTGAGGGTAGTATGGAATCTTACCGTTGTAGGTGTGTAAGCTGCATCGTCATGAGTTCTGTACGTTCATTACCTATCCGTCAGTCAGAATGGGCGGACGTTCATTCCTACTATTAATAATATTTTTGATATTTTTCGAAGGTGGTAGAGCCATGCTGAAGATGTTACTGGTTTCAGCATTAATGGGTCAGCTCGCCCGGGGTAGTACCACCCTTTCACAGAATACCGACGTGAAGTAATAGTGCTTGCTTTGTTGCTTTTCGTTCGGTCAGTGAGAGCGCCGAAGGTCCACTTCCCTCACCCACTTCCCCATTCAATCCCCCAAACACAGGCTGGCAACGCACTTGCGACTCCCCTGGTGTTACTAGTGTCTATGGACGGCGGTGATCTCTTACCATCAGGTGACACGTCTTTTCGTTTGCCACCTATAATATTTAAAAAAAAGGTGGAAACGTGACAGTAAAAATTTAATCTACTATATGTGAAGTGCGACTGGCGTGATAACTAACTCGTTATTTAATATATTAATTAGTCGCACTAATTATTCAAACCGGATAAATTTTATTTTAACAATTAATGTAAATTAATTGTCTGCGTCGTGTTGTCATTTGAATATTTTATAGACTAACGTATTAGCTGCCTCCTTATATATTTATTATTATTCGTTACTATTATAATTTTAGTATTAGACAGGATACTGTTTAAATATTCTTTGTGTAGTATCCACTACATGTATATACACAAATTTTCATTGCGAGTCATATTAAATTGAATAGCCAACCAAATTGTACATAAATCAAATAAATAAATAATAACTTCTAATAACGATACAATATATGTATTACATGTCATCATCATCAACAGCCTATAAGAGACTCACTGCAGGGCCACAGGCCTCTTCCTAAAGAAAGTTATAGTCATAATCACCATACTAGCCCACGACGTATTGGCGATTTCAAATTCTGAAAAATCCAATGTTCTATGTTTCTCACATACAATAGCACTAAAAGAACATATCTCAGGTTCAGGTTTCCTCACGATGTTTTCCTTCACTGTTCAGCTTGGTACATGCCGGGGTTCGAACCTGCGGACATTGGATTGATTTTATACCGGTAGAAAATATTAGACCACCACGCCCTATTTCACGTATTGCATGCATTTGTTCTAATATTTTTATTGCATGCATTTGTACTAGTACTATTATTGCATGCATTTGTACAAATACTATTATTTTGTAACGTTTACGTAAGACATTTTAATTTAGGCGTACATTCTTCATGACAATATTTGCGTTCCACATTGTCGTTTGGTAGGTTTTGTAACAAGTGTTGTGTACGATTGCAAATATTACGGCGGGCTGGTTACGGTGGTATAAACTGTTTGAATGTGGCAATCCCCAATCTCATATAGACAAGAGAATCGTGGTGTTGCTGAAACCCAAAAAATAATTTCATCACTATCTTCTATATGTAAATAGGCAGTGGGGAAATGATTAAGAACATTACCCTTCTCTGTTTCTCAGCCGATTTTTTGCATTCTTTCTTTATTTTGTAGGTATTGACGAGCTTTAGTGTTATCAATAAAAATTTGGAAAAGTTTTTTTTTCTCTGTATTCGACCAGTAGACGAGTACTCGTATAGGTACGTAAAAGTAGTCTTTAAGATAAT
Source organism: Antheraea pernyi (assembly GCA_015888305.1). Lineage (NCBI taxonomy): Eukaryota > Metazoa > Arthropoda > Insecta > Lepidoptera > Saturniidae > Antheraea > Antheraea pernyi. The sequence goes on from MU158712.1 coordinate 1,069,086, forward strand.
AGTTAGAAAAGTCCTGTATCTGTGTCAAAATCGGTTCAGCCGTTTCGGACATTCCCAAGACACTTCCAATTTTATTTCTATATAAAAAAAATTAAAGCATTTTTTGTTTTTAATACGAATATATTTTAAACAGTTTAGATTGTATTGATATGATGGTATAATACTTTATAATTCACATCAAAGTATGATTTTTATTACTTAACGCGATACTGGTTTTAATCAAAATGCAACGGTGAGAGACGATTCGCCAATAAATACCACGATTAGGATCTCTACGTACAATGGCAGAACTAAAAACACGCCGTGTCGAATCAAGTCACTGTGACGAGATTTCACCATTATAGTGATGATGATGATATTCAGTCGCACACGACCCGCCTCCTCATTATTTATTACGTAACAACGAAGAGTTATCAGAAATGGTTAAACATCTGCTTGATATAGAAAATTTATGTTATGTACATACCAGCTACCTGGTGTTAGCAAAACAATGACACTGCTGCCTCTGTATGTGTACTACGGAGATCTTTCTATGACTGACTAAATTTATAGAAAAAGGTACATAGTTTATTTTATAGTATCTGTTATACCCGCAATTTGAACCGCTTGAAATTTAGCAAACAAAATTGTGTTCAATGTAAAAGTGCGCGTTGTGCGTGCACGGTTTATGACACCGTTTCTTTAGTTTATTATAATACATTTGCGCAAATCCCTATTTTTTTTCTATAACAAAAGCAGCCTAAGTTATTCCTTATAACATCAGCTATTTACCAGTAGAAGTCCTGTTAAAATCGGTCCAACCGTTTCGGAGATTAGCCGGAACAAACAGACAAGCAGAGACACAAAAATTTGTTTTTTTTTTTTGTTTTACTTACCGTATATACTTTTGACGTTACAAACAGACACTTCAGTACTATTTATGTGTATACGTGTAATGATTTGTACGGTTATTTGTTTATTCGTTTATTTGCTGTCTAATAATATAGAACTTACATCTATTACATTTCAATATTATAACATTGTTTTATATCATTAAAATATAACTAATTATCTTTTAAATTTTATTTATTAGTACGATACATGTAATATATAGTTTATCTTTATTTCAAGAGGAGTGTTTAATCCACTTGTTCGTGAATAACCTTAATATAGTTGACTCGTTCGATATTGTCACCCCATTATGATGTAATTCAACCACCCTAACGAGTGCCGAAATATACGACCTGACCGCATTTCATCCTCTACTATGTGTTGCTTTATATAGGACATTTTTCTCTAAGTTTATACTGGCGAGTTGGTATATTGTGTATAGAACAATAAAAATAACAATACAGCGAAAAATCCTATGATGTAACGCCAAATGAAATAGAAAGGAAAAAATGAGGCGTATAATGTATCAAACATAAATAGCTTATATAACCTGTAGGTTGTCTCAAATAAACGTTAGATCTGTTCAGGAAACATGGCAGTGTTGACATTAGGCTCAACGGTCCAAAATACCTTTGACTATTTATTTAAAAAAACATTATTAGAATACACCTTATTAGAATAACGATAGTATAACCTGAATACAATACATTTGATTAGTACAGACTATTAAAACGTAAAAAGTCAACAACCAAAATTTAAGCACCAATATTGGTGCTAAACAAAACCGACATTGTTGCTGGTTTGACGGAAAGAGACAAAAATTTATTTTTCTCTTTTCACACGTGTATTTGTATTTGATTTTATTTATTCTCAAGAATATTCTTACACAATTTAGTCGTTTATAATTGATCTATACATAATAAGTAATGTAGGTAGGTATTAAGGTTGCATTTATGTTATACCTTGAAATATATATTAGCTTATGACATTGGACATAAGAGCACGAAATGCTAATACATAGCATTGTACTGCACGTGATTTATATATAAATCGTTATTTCCTCTTGTTTATCATTAAGACCTATTTAAGCATTCGGCTCATGTAAAAGACTTGGGTCACTGAATCAATGTTCATTCATATAGTTTAATATGTTTAGCTGTTTACAAGAATCCTGGCTTTTTTTTTCGAACTGACTATGCTATTGACCTAGTAAGGTGTTAACAGCTTCACCGGACTACTAAGAACAGGAGAGGCTTTGTGGCTTTTTAATAATAATTTGGACGATGTCCTCAAATAAGACCATACCACCTACCTTCCCCTTCCTTCTTCCCTTCCCTTCCCCCCCCCCCCCACACCCACACAGGCTGGCAACGCACTTGCGACACTCCTCATGTTGCAAGTGTCTATGGACGGTGGTGATCACTTAACATCAGGTGACCCAATCTGTTCGTTTGCCTCAGACAATATAAAAAAAATAGCTGTAAAAGAAAACCTTTGAAAACCATAGACATCTGTAATCATTACAACAAAAATATACATATGAAAATAAAATTACATATTTTAATTAATTAGTTTTTTAAATGTACGTGTTAATATTTATTAAGGCAATAATTTTATTCTTTCTCTTTTAGTTTTTCTAATACATTTCAAGAATAAAGAAGGTTTAATATTCGCCAGCCATAGATATTACTGACATTATAATGCTCACTTGCCCATTGTCTAGGGTGGCCCTCCGCGTTATTGTCAAATGGTCATTGACCTCGACTTATGCAATATTCATTTGTTCACCTGGAAGTCGTTACGGATGAGTGTAGTCCGGTGAAGCTGTTAAGGCCTTGCTAGACCAATAAAGTAGTTCGAAAAAAAAACGTTAGGGATGGGTTCAGCTGTGTTCCTAAATACAAACACAGTGTCATAATTGTTACAAAAAATAATGCGAGTAAATTTTTACAATAAAACCCGCTTTTGAAGTCTGTTTTTACGTTTTAATTACATTACATTTGGATAACATTTTTATATCAAACCACAATATTTTTCGGTGTAAAAAGATAAAGGAAAAAATACTAATATTGCGGTTATAAATTAAAACAAATGTCTATGATCCTTTCTAGTCATTTTATCTGTTGATGTATTTACCTTCGTTGTATTTTGGTGTTAGTGAGACTAGTTAATTGTGTAATTAAGTTATGTGTTCTCTTACTTCGATTTATTATGTTACGGAACAAAGAGAAGGATAAATACCAATATTATTGTTGTCCGAGCACAATCTAAGTGGTCGCTGAGAATGCATATCGTTGCATGCAATCGTTGATTCTAATTGAACATATATAAATAATCTATTTATACCAGAGACTATACCACTAGCAGAGACTATACTATAGACTTTAGGAGAATATAAAAAACAAGAAACCATTGTTTTTTATCTATATTAATAACACTAAAACACAGACTTTACAGTTATATTTCCATAAAAGAATTTCGTTTAGTTAGAAACACCTATCGCAGCTTGTAACATGCAAATGGACAAAATATAATTGCAATAAATGACAAATATTTCTATACTCAAATGAAGCCCTAATAAAACGTCAAGAAACGTTAAATTCTGTAATATTAATAGAGTTTAATACTGCTTTCATAATCAATACATTCGTTAGCGGAACCACGACGAAACCGCATGTGACCTAGATCAGGCTATTTCACTTACAAGTAGGGCCCGTGTTTCGGCCATTACAAAATCTGGGTCGGTGTAGTAAAACAATTGGTGACTGAGGTAGTAAAGTTTTACCACTATATTCACTTAACACGAGTAGAATGTTGATTACATTTTGCATTTGCTGAAGTAAAACATTTGGCTGCTATGAGTGTAAAAATCCAAACTCGAATAATAATAAGGTTTTTCAACGAAACGTTTTTCACTGACTACTTACGGACTGGTGAAACAATATATATGTGGATATACGATCTCGGCAATCGTGGATCATTTGCTGTTGGTTATTGAAGAACCCTATTGTCTATTTCCGAAAATTTTCATCAGATTCCAATACATTATGCATATACTAAAAAACCTTCTCTGAAAAAGTAAGTATTCAATAACGAAAACCACGATCAGTCGTTTTTGAGAAAATCATCTACATACATATATATGGGTTGAATACAGAGCCTCCTTTCTTTGAAGTCGGTTAAAGAGGATGGAAAATAGGTAAATAGACAATGAGAAGGAAAAGGAAAGACTTAGGCAATATTCCAAGAAAGAGAGATAACCGCGATAGACGCAATAACAAAATCAACAACAAATACAAGTAGTATGAAAAGCAAATTTGCTTAGCGAATTATTGATTAATCACTGGAGCTGTAGGTGGTAGTGATAAATCCGCAACATTGATCCTCTATTAGTTTTGGAATCACTCAGTGTATAATTCAGTAATTTTATAAATCTTATGGACGCCATTATACTGTACTTGCGATCAGTTACAAAGCAGTTTACCTTCCCTAAGTTTTGTTTCAAAATATACATACATACAGATCGAATACAGAAATATATATTTTTTAATCGGTAAAAAAAAAACTGCGATCATGTCCAATACATAATTGCTTCCTTCAAAATTGTCATTTCTTGAATCATCATTGCTACAATTACGGGTATTGTGTCAGCGCTTTTTAGATCCGCTGGCTGTGTGCCATCAGGGTTTTCCGAGTTTATACATCGTTGAGTCATTGTCTTTTTATTAAGTACTAACTCTTACCCACGGCTTTTTTTAAATTAAGCGACTCGGCGCCATCGTTTGTAAAGTGGTTGTACTAATTTAGAAAGTAATTTCTAACGCAAATTATGAATAAACTAAACTAATCAAAGAATATATATATTCATACTTATTTTAAACATTCAATAATGTAAGCCGCCATTTTGTTGCGCAATCGTAACATGTGCATATAGTTTACTCACCGCTGTCACAGAATCGATAGTACAAAAGGGTTATATTTGAGCAAGTACGAAGAGTTTTAATGTAATCTCTCATATAATTAAGTTAAACTACTTATGATCTTTCTTTCATCTCAGTTTATTACAGTCAAGTCCGTAATTAATTGAGGCCGAATAAGCTTTATGCAATTGAAGCCCTGGTCCCTAATTGAGGTCGGAAACTTTATGAGTAATGTTCGTGCAACTTCACATGCAATTTGCAAGTAACTGAATACGAATGTAATTCGTTTCATTGTGGTCTATTCATAGCGGTTTGCGTGAGCTGAATGAATTAGCCGAAAATTAAATATTTAGGCCATAGAGGAGACCTAAAAAGCTACTTTCTTATTATTGTAATGCTTATGTTACCGATAGCAGTTAACGTGTACATTTCCCTGCTAATCTGCAGAACTATCTTATTTCTTCGATCAACTATTACTAATCGATAAATATGAATTTTCCGCATTTGTTCGCCGCTCTCACTTATTTTTGTCACAAACCGAACATAACCTATCCTTTTTTTTTTAACATAACCTATCCTAGCACGTCACTACAGGGTCCCTATAAGGATGATCGGACTTAATACTCGTCGGCGTATGCCTACATATTCGAAATTAATTATGAAACAATTTAACATATCATCCTAGGTAAAGTCCGCGCCATACTTTTTGCTCGCTCTGAATATAGCTTCGTTCGTTCGCTTGAACATAATATAATCAAGAGTTTAATACAAAATGAAGTTAAAATATTATAATAGGAATCTAAAATTGGTATTTCTTAATGCTAAGTTAACAAAGTTATATGTTATACATATAATATAATTCGTATCTATCCCTAACTTTGGTATTGTGCACCTATATACAAAACGTACAAAAAGTTTGTCTCGAACTATAGATACACTGTAGAATAACTGATTTCCGCGCTTTTGCGATTAAAAGTAATAGGTAATATTACTATTAATAGATGTTGATCAATTTAATATTAACAACTGAAATCTCTTGAACGTAGCTTTAAAAATTATTAACTCTGTAAAAAGCCCGTTATGAATGTCTATTGTTCCCCGAAATTGACCTGTCAATTATGAACAGTGGATTAATCTAAAGCCAAAACAGGGCGTTTACCAATGGCCGAAGTCATAGAGTTCAAAGGTCAAAGAACACTAAATGCTTTTACTTGGTTTATATGACGTCAAAGGAAACCTTACATTCGCAATTTTTGACAATCTATCGTTACTACTTACCAGTAAGGGAGTTTATAAAATAAACTACTTAGTGGCGCGAAATCATTTAATCCGTGACCGGTAAAATGTATATTGAGTATTCCGCAGTAAGCTGTGCTATGTCCAAACAGGTTTGTTAGAACGCAACAGTTATGTAAACGCAGCCGGCTGTGAAATATCTCGGCCTCGGCTGTGTCGAAGTTTAAACCATACATTGACTATTGTAAAAAGCGGGTCGACTATCGAAACGTTTACTTTCACGCTATTTAAAATTACACACAGTGTCGTTATAATATTAGTAACAAAAATACGAGTAATAAACTATTTAATGTCACTGTTATGCTATTGAATAAGTGTTTAAGAGCCACTGAAAAAGTATTCCTCTAGGAAAAATATTGGGTCACCAATAGTTTCATCAATCGTGGATATGTCATCTGGACCATCCCTTTGGGTTTGGAGGAAATTGGTCCTGACGGGGCCCCATTCTATATTAGTTTGAAGAAGGTCTTACTTTGCGGAAATCCATCATTAAACATTATAGTGGACGTTAGTTTGCACTTCTGCCTGGAATCGATAGGCCGCTACCACGACTCACTGCAACGTTTGGTTTTATTTGTCTGAGGTTTACCTGAAAAAGTTATATCTGAAACTAGTAATACAGATACAGCGAAATATTAAAAATAATTAAATATACGTTTTTTGGTTGAATGTTGAATCTGACGGCAGTTGACAATGTTTGTTTGTTGCCTTTCGATGGTTTCGTTCGCTACAAGTAAAAACCTGTAGGTCGTTGGGTTGGTCCCTATGAGCCGCGGGCATCTTTAACCCTGTCACTACTCGATGTCCTAATTACGCAGCAGCCCTTAGTTGCGGGTGCACGAGGGCATATCGGGCCATCCCGTTTCTAGGACTCTGTAAGAAGCATCCCATAAAAGGTGCACGTGAGAAGAACAACTACAACACCTGAAAACCAATCTTGTACGAAACAATTTTATTCCGTTTGTTTGCAAATTTCAAGGCTCTATCTATATTTCAGGCATTATCTCCCCATTACATACTATTTTCCGTAAATCTATAGTTGTAATGTTGGCAATTCCAGCTTAAACTACACCCCTTTGTAATGTTTAAAACGTTTTTAAAGGATTATTTGCGCGTCTCCTTTTCTGTCGCGACGTCTGGTCTGGATGGGGTGGTTGGTCTCGATCTATCGCCCTTCGCATCTGCGCAGTACGAGATTCCAGAACAAAGACTTTATCGAACAATACCTATATATATTTTATTTGTTATCATTAAATTCAAATCCTAATAATATTATAAATGAGATACTTTTTCATGCATAAACTACTTAACGGATTTTGATGAAACTGCAATAATATAGCTTATAAATCAGAATAACACGGATATAATTCATAAAGATAATGGATAAAATTTGCCGGAATATAACGATAGGTATCAAGTTTGAAAAAAAAACGTGCCGTCGAAGAGATGTCTCGACGTACGTGCGATCGTTAGATTTCGCAAGATAATGCATAGTGCATTTATAATACATATGATGCAGAAGAAGTCACGGGCGTATCCTAATCTGATATAATATTCAGTGGCCTTACAATGAGCCTAGATCTCAAAGTTAGTGAGTGATTCAATGATGTTACTATATACAGCAAAGCCTTCTGCAGGTTATCATTTGACTTAATGTACTATTAAATCTATTGTTATTCAGATATATATATATATATATATATGTCGGGGAGAACGTTATTCCCGTTGACATCGTCATTAGTGGTTACGCCATTAGTGGGCGTCATTCGGGTAAAATGCGAGCACAAAACACAATGTAGACAGTTTCATGTATTTTAATTTAGATTCAACAATAGTTTTACACTATACAATGATATCGTTGCAAAAATTAACAACTACGACCGAGCAGCGAGTTCGGGGCACCGATCTTACTTTAATCACCGAATATAATAATACTCTCATCAACGATCCAACTCGATCTGGTGCTACCAAACGAATGTCCCATATAAAACTGTCCACCTTCCAAAAGTAAAGATGGCGCCTCGACCACGCTCGAGGCATTAGCTCTGCTCCGATTGGTCATTACGTAAATTACATTGTATGTAGCTTCTATTACATTATTAAGGTTTTAAGCTATAGAAAAATGTAACAAATAAAATAGAATAAAAATTAAGTATTTTGAAAGTAATAAAACTGTACGCCTTTTAAAGTAAATGTTGTCTCGACTCCGCTCGAGGCACATGGTCTGTTCTGATTGGTCGTTATGTGAATTACAATATTCTTAACTTTTATCAGATTATTAAGTCTTTTAAGTTATGGAAAAATGTTATAAATCAAATTAAATTAAATTAAGAATTTAGATGAAGACAAATAATATTATGTGTGCAAACAATAATCAACTCGACTTATAGCTTCCTCCGACATATATATATATATATCTAGTGAAGTGATAAGGTCTTTGTACTGAACTGGATAGTTACCTCCTTGCATATTTGTGTAAAAAAAAACCTTTTTCTAATATAACCTCTTTGTCCACATATTTGTTGTCGCCCATGCAACATCTAATAGTCCGTACGGTAAATAACGCCATAAATCGTGATGTTATTGTTAACATAAACACTTTAACAGAAATTTCATAGCGGTATCCTTATGAATTACAGAAGCACGATATCAAAGCAAGTGCAACGAACGACCCGATATGACCTCGTAGTAGAAAAATATACACTATGGCATGTACCGTATGGTGATGTGGCGTCGATGATGACCGCTGTTGTAATGTTCTAGTTAAATGTATTTATTTATGTCTTACTAGCTGTTCTCGCGATACCGTCCGCGTGAAACCTAATGTAAAAAACAGGGACTAATTTGAATGTATTAAGTCCATTTACTTATGTTTACATTCTTATTATAAGTATAGATATGAGTTTTTGGCGGGATCTTAGTCTGTCATGTAGTGGATTTTATTTTTTATTCATAATCTTGTGTTACTTGACTCTATATTGTGTAAAATTGGTGGTGTTTTATGTAATATAGTTTGTTTATTGTGCATAAGTGAAGTGAATAGAAAATAATACCACGGACCATGAATTCTGAGATGCCACAAAAACTCCATGGAAAGTTCTAACAAGGGAGCCACCATCTTGTTAGAATATTGAATTAATTACTCGACAATGGAAATTAACAAACTCTCTGGAACATAAAACAAAACATTGACACTGGCAAATGCTTCTGCGGAGCCAAAACAAGAAGAAGAAGAAGAAGTATAGATATCGATATAGACACATAGTAGTAGATAAACCAGTGTAGGGCAGTGAGAAATAAGTTTGGAAATACCGGTACTCCAGCTGAGTCCTCGGGAGTCGAATTATTACATCCCTTAGGACTGCGGTTCGAAAGAGGTTACGTACACATAGATAACATTGAAAAAAAAACCTATTAAAATTAAATTGACCTTTCCAATTTGCCAACTCTGCTCATAACAAATTGGTTAATTTACAAATGGCTGCCCATTCGATAATTATATTGACGCGTTCATGTCGCCTCAGTGGATATTATCTACTAGACCTTTAACCTGGTATTTGTAATGGATATAACCCGATTTTCATTTGTGTAGTGAAGGAAGCGGTGTGAAATGTTTTTTTTTTGTCTAATTGAGGTCATATTTTAAAGAACAGGGATTTTTTTATATCTTAGACGTAGCGTAATAATTGATAATTATGTGCGATTGGATGTCGACCCCCTTTTACCATAAACTTTCTTTTTCTTTAAGTAAACGATAATATATTCTATCTCATTCTCTCGCACGTTAAATCCTATAGGATATATATCCTTGTCTCTTTTTAATGTCGTTTTCTCGTGATAACAAATCACTTTATTCCCACAAACGGGCACCTTAAGAATATATGTAAGGCAAGCACTTGCTCCTCACTCCTACAAAGAGAAGAAGAGTTATATGAAGAGTTTGTTTGCTTGAACGCGCTAATCTCAGGAACTACTGGTTCGATTTGAAAAATTCTATCAATGTTAGATAGCTCATTTATCGAGGAAGCCTATAGGCTATATATCATCATATAGAATTTAAAGGCTATATAATATCATACAGTTTCAAAGTTGGAGATTTTCGTTTTGAGAGCTTCTACTGCATGTTAGCGTTAACCCAATAACTATTCCACGCGGACGAAGTCGCGAGCAAAAGCTAGTCTACTTCATAAATAGAAAGAAAGATACCTCAACACCAATATTATTTACATTGTTATATTTATACATTAGGTTATTTTAATAAATTATCTGACACACGATCTACATGTGAAAGTTTTGTTTAGATATATTTAGTATCTGCAAAATAGAGGTTAGAAAACAAATGCCGGTGCGTAGAGCAAAACGCGCCGTGCGGCCGCGATGTGGATTCGCTCAAAGTTAATTTTAGCACAACATGCGCAGACGCACGCGCGTGTTCCAAACATGTTTTCGCTATAGCTCTAAAACGAGAACGTGTATTATTTTGTTGATAACAACAAATGTACTACATATACGTACCTTATGTGTTTGGATGTATAATATAACAAGCATACTGTTTCTAATTTAGATGACTTCGTTATCAATACCACAAGGAACAGAGTCAATAGGTTTACATAGTCAAAAAACGTGTACTAATAACTTTATTGGTAGAACTCCGAAAGTCCATTTAATTTACTGATTGTAAGAAAGCACTGAGGCAGATATTGTTAAAAATAGGTTTATGAAAAATAAAAATGAGAGATTTGCCCTTATTGAACGCTATGATATAGCAGCATGCAGGCATAAATATCTGAAAATAATCGCTCAGAAACGAAGTGAAAACAGGCCACTAATCTTTTTAGATGAGACTTATGTCCATCAAAATGATAAAGCCAAAAAGTCGTGGCAATGTCCTTCAGCTAGTGGTGTTACAGATGCCCGACTTCGCACAAGTGTACTAATCAATGATATTATAAATATATATACGTTACCTACATGATATTTTGACAAAACAAATGGCACGATAACGCACACATACATAAAGTAATATTCTAACGCCACACTTAGATATAATGTGGAAGTAAGATGACATATTCTCAATATCGGTGATGAAAAAGAAATAGCTCTATGTTGCTTAGAATGTTTACTTTGTACAGCATGTTAATTGATGAAGTTGATCAGAAGATAATGCGAAATAAAAACTATTAGTTAGTAAAATTATTGCGTTGTCGCTGTCGCTGGGCCTATGAGAATAATAAACGGAGTGCGGACGGACGTAAGTCCGTTTAACTGCGAGTGTGTTTGAGTGGGTCGCTGAATTATTTGGTTTTAAAATTTAAAACGGTGAGTGTCACTGCAATCGGTATCTAGGTTTTTTAAGATTTTTTTCGAGTTTGGAAATAGAATTGGAACCGATAGTAACAGATTTCACGCAGACGAAGTTGCGCGGGTCAGCTTGTATAGTTATAATATCATTGATACTAATGTAGCCTATGAGGCTAAATCTTCCTTTTACATTACGACTATGTAATGAAATAAAATGACAATTGAACAATGCTTTTCAAGAACTTCCCAATGCCCCTAATTTTTACTTATACGTACGGTTTTTCAAATATTTTCTTTTAAACGAACAAACGAGTTTCTTGCGATCATTTCAATGTTCTAACATGGTCCTCTTGTTAGACCTTTCCAGATGGTTTTTGTTCGTGCTTCGTGGTATTATTGCCCATCCATTTCACTTGTGCACAATAAACAAACTATATTACGTAAAATATCACCGATATTACAAAACATAGAGTCAATTTAACACAAGATTATGAATAAAATATAAAATCTACTACGTTACCGAATACGTCACGTCAAAAATTCACAAAATGTGTATACATAATTTGTTTTGTGTTGTTGAGACAAAATAAATGAAAAAGTAATTACAAAGGATAGTGAAAACAGAAAAATCATATCTGATTGGGCATCCTATGAGAACGAAAAAATTCTCTGCTTATCTTCCACGCTCCATACCGTTATACTATTCATTAAAATAATTGGTCTGCAATATGTTAATAAATGGGTATTATTATTCACGCCCAATAACTCTTTTAGTCGTTTTATTATATATGGTTTTTTCCCACTAAAATAGGTATTTTATTGTAATTGAAACGTTTTAACTAATTAGCTGAACGACCTTTAAAGATACTATCAGCTCTCTGTGTAAGTTAAAAATATAGAGGATAATATGTTTTAAAAACGTTAGTTAAAATTATGGTCTTATTTTAAACGAACAGGTTATTTTATTAAAAAGTAATGGATCGTTCGATCCATTTTTACTTCGACCTTTACGTATCTAATTTTGTGAATTGATTGCACGCACGCTACGTTGTTTTTAGAACTGGAGACGATAATCAGAGTGAAAATAGGTAATCCGTAATCAAGTAACTTCATAAATTGTTTATTATTATGTTCCCAACCATGGAGTTAGGAAAGTATCTTAAAACCTTTTTTCATTATAAACCTTACAGTCTCGAGCAGATTACCTTGAAATAACCGCAGAGGCATGAAGAAATTGCTACTCTGTAACAAATGAAATTGAAGTTATTATAGCTCAGCGTGTTCGGACTGTTTAAATCCCGTAATAGGTGTTTATTGTTTTCGGTACAAAAATAATATAATGGTGCTATTGTTTTCCTGGATTGCTACCACCCTCAAATTGATAATCGTAGTACTTATAGGTATGTTGTACAACTGATGAAGACTGCGTTAAAATCCGTTCAGTAGTTTTTAGGTGTATCGCGAACACACACGTAGCAGAGGATTTTGTTTTATAATATGTAGTGGTTATGATAATAAGCTAAAATATTTTGCAATGGAACAGAAAGGCGACCATTATAAACTTTAATTCTTCTTTACAGTTGCTCGGCCTCGCCCTTATTGGTATAGGCGTCGCCTTCCTCCTCAACTGGACCATAATTAAAGATGAAGTTAAATCCCACTTGACGGTGGCCCCGTGGCTGTTCATCGTTATTGGAGCCATCATGTTCGTGATCGCGTTCTTTGGCTGCTGTGGAGCGATACGAGAGAGTCACTGCATGGTTGTCACGGTATGATTTTTTTAAATATAATAGAAATAAGTAATTTATATCTGCTTCATATAGTTCTGGAGACTGATAAAAAGACGAGGCATAGATTAAAAAGCAACAAATCTTGCTCGCGGGTTCCTTATATCACTTAGATGGAAAAAATAAATGGGTAGCATGGCATAATTACTGCACTATACCTGATGGTAAGCATAGTACAATCCAAAAACAATGGCGACCACCGAGTGACACACTATCCATCGCCGGTCGCCGCTGTAATGCCGGCCTGTGAAAAGCTGGATACGTACAGGTTGATCCCGAAACGCGACCCGCAGAAGCGAATGACTATGACAGGCTTTACGCCATATACATGGTGGTTGCGACCCAGTCAGGCTGTAAAACCCTACCACCCCGCTTTCTCCATTGCCTCGTTCGTTATTCAGCAGGAGTGAGGTTGGCTTGGGTGTCTCAAGTCTTATGATGTTATTCGACAATGTTACATCAAACAAAAATGTTAGTTGACATTTGGATTATTTTGGAACCTTGGCGAAAAGAGCAATTACTCCATATGCCTCCTATGTTATCGCAGTATGCAAAAATAAAATACAATAATGATTTATAACTTATATTCATGAACATACTGAAAGAAAGTGAAAAAATATTCGCAATGCCGGAACGCATGCTAAAAAAATATGCTCCGCTGACGAATTCCAGGAAGAAATAATTATGTGACGAAGGTGAGGGCTTAATTATCGTGCCATTCCACTACCTAGTTTCCTTAATTCCACAAATAGGTTCGTCGATTCAGAATTCCCCAGGCTAATAACGTTAACAAGGAAATATTTCAATTCGTTTCAGTACGCGATATTCTTGCTTGTGATAATCATAGTGCAAGTCGCGATTGCCGTTATACTGTTCGCTTATGGGGATACCATCAAAGAGGGTTTGGTCAAGTCCATCGATGCTATGTTCGACAAGAGATCTGGATCCGATGTGGACAAGACCACCGATGCCGTATTTATGAACCTGCAACAGCAAGTAAGATTTCTATATTATTCTTCTAATAAGAAAGATTTTTTTTGGTGATATGATTTTACCGAAGAGTTACCAGATGTTTGCTGGTGAGATATTCGTATGGCACACCAATAGTTAATACATTATCTTTATCACAATATTCACTGTCAGTACCTAATAATTCCTCTATACTATTTGGGGTTGTATCTATATTAATAGTTTTAATATGTTTATGTACAATTTTCCTCATATTTAGTAATAGATATTTCCTATAACTGCAGTTGGTGGTAAATGTGACAATATATTTCTTTGTCGTTATATCTTTTTGTATGATTGAATGTATAAAAAAAAACGGATTGGATGAGCCCTCGGCAGTTTTTTAAGAAATTGATCTAAAAAAGCCGGAGCATGTCTTTAAATTTCGAGGCAATTTGTCTGTTGATCAGTGAATCATAAGGTCTACACTCGTTCGTATTGAGTTTAAATCATTATGGTCTTCGCCAGTCCGAGGTTTAAAAAAAATGTAGTTGAGAAGCATTTTCAAAATTAATTGCCTGCATAAGACTTATATGCCCATATAAAGATCATTATTACTGGCTATTTCTCTACTTTAAATGAATGAATGTATTCGAATGAGATAAAATACAATTTTCTGATATATTTTTTCCTTAGTTCGAGTGCTGCGGCAAGAGAGGTCCCCAGGACTACGTCGCTCTCGTTCTCCCAGAGTCGTGCTGCAGCCGCAAGAACAGCATCCTGGGCACGATAGCCGGCGGCCGCTGCACCGTAGACAACGCGAACCCCGGCTGCTCGACCAAGATAGGGGAACTATACGAGAAATGGAACAAGCCTATCGCTGGTGTCGCCATCGGTGTTGCTTGCGTTGAGGTATGTCCTGTACCGAGTGACATGTTAAACACTCGCAATATTCAAGGACATGATACTTCATGGTCACCTTTAAGATATAAAATAGTAATATCAAAACTAATGCTAATAAACAACAAAGAGAACCTTAGCTAAAATTTGTTCTAAGACTTTCAAAATTATGGATACAAACCTAATAAACCTAGGATCAATGACCGCTAAACGTTAATAACTCAAGAGCTATGTTCTCTTTTTCCCTCATACTTTTTTTAATAATACTAGCATCTGCCCGCGACTTTGTCCGTGTGAAATAGTTACCGTTTACGTAGCGCACGCAGCGGAAGCTCTCAAAAGGAAAAATAAACGATTTTGAAATATTCTTCATATGTGTTCCGTTCCTTATTAGTCCTAGCGTGATGATAGCCTATAGCCTTCCTCGATAAATGAGTTAATAAGCTAAAAATATTTTTTCAAATCGGACCGGTAGTTCCTGAGTTCCTCCGTTGAAGCAAACAATATCTTCAGCTTTGTAATATTAGTATAGATTCGATACTCGAAACGTAAATTTTAGTGATTAGACGATGTGTATGTCGATATTATATCGATAATCCTTAACCTCCTTATATTTTCGCGTTTTTTAATGATAAACCTGAACTACTGATATAATAATTCGATAGATCATTTAAGTAGCGTCGTCATTAAAATTACAATCATTTTTGATAGAGTGAACCGATTTTAATGAAAGCAAGACTAAATGTTATTTGAGGATATGCTTTATGATTTTCTTGGAGAGTATTTATCGTGAACGTAGTACTTTAGCAGTGATGCGTGTTCATACAAACAGATAGACATTTCTATAAATTATTGAAATGTAGTATTTACTCCAAAAAATTAGTACTTACTCCAAGCAACAATTTTTTTAAAGAGTACGGACACATAGCTTTACATTCTTACTGTATACATAGATTAAACTTTAAATTGCGTTAATTATTTATTGCAATGTTTGTTGCGTTTTCCAGGTGGTCGGAGCTCTGTTCGCGCTGTGCCTCGCCAATTCCATAAGAAACATGGACAGAAGGTCACGCTACTAATATTTTGTACATTTAAAACTGGTACCTATGAACACAATATTTTTTGGTTTTCTTTTTAATTGACTAATTTAATTCTGGTTTACGCTCACCGCATGCTTGACTAATCAGTTTCTATGACTTTGGAGATATCATTCCATTTAATAAGTATTTTATTCGTACATTTATTATTTGCAAACTCATTAATTACATGATAGACAATAATGTACTATTTTTTATACTCTAAGCCAAATGTAGTTGTAAAATTACTCGTTATCACTGTCTTTTTGTTAAACTGTTGGATTAAATTTAAGTAATTAGGACGTAAAATTGATTTTGGGTGTCACTGGAATGATTACTCCATAATAATTTGAACTCCACTTCAGAAATGCGAAATTATTGTTTTTTTTTTTTGACAATAAGTAAAAAAAACAAATTTTCAATTCTTGAAGTGCTGTTCAAAAATACTAACACATAAGCACGGCTATATTGATATATCTGTTAAAATTACACTATAATTCATAAAGGTAAATAGTGATTGATTGATATTGAAGAATTATTATATCGATACAGAAGAACCTAATATCGATATTAATTTATTGATACGAAAATATAATATAACAGTAATGTCATATTTATAACATTGTTGATAAGAATCTAATTTCAGATTGCAATTATACGGTGGTGCTATATGAACAGCTAGCCCCCAAAGTTTTTTTAGCTAAATCGCATTTCCTTTACGATATTAATAATAATATTAATTTCATTGTTCTATCAAAACATAAATTCGATAAAATCTTCTCAATTGTATTAATTGAATAATAGTCTTTATTAAAACAAATTACTTTAGTCAAGAAATTCCAGTTCTAATATGGAACTGTTATTTTTAATTACATAACTTTGATACGTGTCCAATTTTAATAACCCTTAAATTTTGAGCGTTTGAATGAATAAAAAAGCCTTTGGTATGCGCACTCTTTGCAATTACGTGCTTATGACGTCATTTGTAATTTTGACAGATCGTATATTCTATGTATAATATACAGTCTGTAACTAATAGACTTCGGAGGCATGATGCATCTTTCAAATGAGAATAAATTAATATCATTAAAACATTAGTACTGTAAAATTGTTAAAACATATTTGTACATATAAAACAAACATATTATATGTATTACAGTTACTTTCACTAAATAGACTGTATATTATTGTAGTATAACCTAATATGCACCAAAAAAAACTCGGTCAAGGCTTTACTAACAATATTCTGTGATAAAAAAGTAACGTAAAGCAACGTAAAGCTTACTTCATATAACTAAATATGATAAGCTATATTTTGTGAGTCTCAAATTTGTTTCGAAAGTCAAACTATAAATCATTAATATTTACGACATGATTATTTTATAATATATTATCGACTTTAAAAATTCGAATAAATTATACTAGGTTTTAAACTTCGATATTTATTACTACTCTGAATTATAAGGCTTGCCGATTATTTGACACTTCTTTAATCGAATAATCAATCCTGATACAAACGTAACAGAATCTCATTTTTATTGTATTGATATTTACGAAGATTTCTGTTAATTGAGGAAACATGAATCTATAAAATTATATTATCCCCAAGAAATACAAAATGTTGCATGAATAAATGATTTCAATACAACATTTAAATTTTGGGTAACGAAACTATTTCGAAAATCAATATAAACTATTTAAATCAGTAAATATAAAATAAATTAATGATGCTTTGAAATATATTAATAGGCAATTTGTTGTTCCATTGCCTCATAATCATTTTAAAACTATATAACATATAGCGTGATCTAATTTCTTGAAAATTATATATATTCATTTATTGGAAAATTTATATATATATATATAACAATACCTGTGTCGGTATTCAGAAACCTAACTATTTTATTATAATATTGTTCTAAAATATTTTAATATTCTAAATATTTATTACTATATTCGACTCGTGTTAATGAATCTCTGTTTATTTTTATACTATGTATTAAAAAAGTCGCTTTTTGTATTTTTGTAAGGCTAATCGTATATGAATATATTCTAGGGTTGTCAACTATACCGTTATTCCTTTGATTTAAATGATTACAGATGTGTAAAATAATGATAAAAATATGTATGACAAAATGTTTGGCATGAGGACTTTCCATATGATATTATACTTAAATTTTTTGCTATATCAAATGTAATGTATATTTTAATATTTTTTCGTGTCTATTAGGCAACCCTATATATTTCAGAATAATATAGAAACCTTTAAGATATAAAGTAATTAAAGATTTCGGGATGAAATTAACCTATTTTTTGGATGTTATAATGTAATAAATTTGTAGTTTTAAATATGTATGTGTAGTTTATATGCTTTGAATTGTACTAATCTGCTTTATAAGGAAAGAATATTATGAAATTAGCATAGAGAAAGTAACGATCGGTCATAGACAATTTCATGTCCAAATAAGCTGCATACACTGTTGAAGACAATCAAAATTTACATTATATTACATACATACAGTATTTGAGTTTCTTTTTGCTGAAATTAATGAAACATTTTGATTTTCGGTTAATTCTTATGTGCCAAAATTAAAAAATCATAATTTTAATTATAAACAAAAGGGATTTCGGTTTAGCAGTGGATGTTGAAGTGTAGATCAAAGAATATTCTAGTGGAGATATGTTACAATATTTCCTTTTTATTACATATAAACCCTTACAAATGGATGTGCTTGTTTGTCTCTAATCAATAAAATATATGTGTCTTAACCAAGTGCTTTTATTGTTTATCTATTTCACCCTTATCAAAAATATCACATTTTTATTGTTTACAAAAATTCTGTATCCAGGTAATTATTAGTGGCAACACTGATGTGGGCTGTTAATAAATGTTTCCAGTAAAAAAATAACCTAAATAATTAAAAAAAAGTGTAAATAGGATATGAGACGTAATAACGAAATGCCTATGTTATCTGTGGTAAGTTGGTTGTACTAATATGCATGTAATTTATGTTTCTTTTAGTATGTGTTAATTGTTTTGTGATTAAAATGTATTCGATTTGGTAGATGTTGATATAATTTGAAAATAATTATAATAATCCGTTTAGAAAATATCGGCATCTATATAAATTGGAATAGTAATACTTTTTATGTAGACGCTATCTTTACCAGTATTTTTCTAAGTTTTAACAATTATAAGTATTGAAGGAACTGGTCAGGTTAATTGTTGTCATTTTATTTACCGTCTTCGATTTAAAAAAAAAATCCTTGTGGTGATATTTATAAAATTCAACTTGCTATAAAAATATGTATATATATACCTTAAGCAAAGATAAGTGTTTATGTCATAGCAGTTGTTATTTCTGGTAAAGATATGCATTGGTTTTAGGTGTACAGTTTTGTGTCTTGTAACTTTTGTGTTTGTTGTAATTTTTTTTATTAATTACTCATTTGGTACCAGTGTTCATACTTTTTTGTTTCGTTTTCTTTTGTTTTTATTTTTATTAATAGATTTCGGAGAGTTGCCAGTATCAAAAATTGACTTTTTACAATTTAATTTCGCAGGTACGCATAAGACGGAGACATCACGATGGGAATTTTTTTTTTTAAATAAGCAACGATTAAATACCTGCATAAGTCTCTTATGTATAAGTTGAAATAAATTCGAACACGCGCAATTCCCCCACCTCAACATCTTGAAAGTTTGCTAGGTCTATACTTTAATATTCCCATATTAACTTCCATTTTTTTATTTTGAATACCTTTATTTTACAATAAAAAACTAAATTTTAAAATATATGGATAAAATTAAATGTAGGGAGAGTTGATGTCTCTGAAAAGAATTTAAAATATTTGATTTATTTTTAACTTTTTTTTTTTTTCGTATTGTATCCTCTTTTAGATTATCTGGTATGTTTAATTTTAAATCCATCTATATAAATTAATAGTTACTGAAGACTTTGTTGATGCTTTCTTAGCGCAACCAAATGTATACTTGTATATGGGTATTTTGTAGTATGACTAACCCAATAAAATATTGGCTATAATTCATTAAACACCTATGCAGACTTTTAAGATAACGTTTCTCATTTAAGACGATATTATTGTGTGTTATTTTTCTTTTAGTGTCTACACAAATATCAATATAATGTTGATATCTGGCGTAGACAATAGGAAAAAAAGCGCTGTACCTAATTACCATTAATTTACTTTTTTCTCTTTGTTATACATAAATATATTGAGTTAAATATAAATTTAGGATATTCTTAAGTTAGTTAAGGGATTAAATATAATGAAATAAATAAAAAAAAAACAGAATTTATGATATGGGAGCGTTCAAATTTATGTATAAGAAATTGACAACAAAATTGTTATTACAATAACAAAAAAAATGGACCATAAATTGTGAAGCCGACTGATTCCATATGACTTTGACAGATTTTACGACTACCTACTATTTTTAGTAAACTTTGATAAGTTTAAATCTATTAATGGTTAAAAATCAAGTGATATTAATGTATAATGTTGTAAACGCTTCTTACGTAACAATATAATTTTGAACATACCTTCAAATTTTAAAAATATTGCGTTTTGACAATTTTCTGCCCATAGATTATATATACTTACGTAAAAACCTTTGTTAGTTGATTGATATAAACAATATTGAATTCTATGAAAATATAAAGTTTATCTTAAACAGTTATATATTTCCAATAGAAAAGGTCCTATAATTGTAACAACCTACGTGACGCATGAACGTTCCCTTTTTTAATGTCTATATTTAAAAATAAAAGTATTTTCTTAACCATTGAAATTTGTAATTTTACGTCCAATATATATACACAACATAAACTATATTTAAAATGTTATAATTAATACATATGTAAGCATTTCTATGAAAAATTCGTGTTTAAAAAAATCTTTATGTAAATAATAACGGGAGCAAATAATTAATGTGTTTTGAATCTCTTTTTTGCATTTTCGATGAAACAGCTTTGTGGATAATATTTTATGTCAATAAATAAATATTCTATTATACGACTTATTGGTTTTATTATTTAACTAGCTGACCCGTGCGACAACGCCTACAAAAAAGGGAAAGGAACTACGTTCCAACTGGAGGTCCATGGACCTCTCAAGCTTTTTTTACATTACTGCCAATATACGTAGGTTAGTTTTTATTTTAATTGAACCCGGTAGATGATGTTACGAACGGGTTGTAGGCTTATTGGGACAGAAGTTACTGGGACAACGTACTGGGAAGACATTTATCGGCAATATATGTAGGTTATTTGTTATCTTAATTGGACCTGGTAGGTGATGCTGCGAACGGGTTCAAAGCATATTTTAAAATATTTCTCACATACCAACTGGGTATATGTTTGAGTGAGTCCCTGGATCGTTAGGATTCACAATTTGAAACAGTAGGTATCGCTGCAATCGGGTTTTGAGATGTATTTAGATTTTTAGCGTTTAAAAGTACAATCGAAACCGGTAATAACCGATTTGGTGCAGACGAAGTCGCACGGGTCAGCTAGTACTATGATAGAGTTAAATTGTAATTTAAACGTTAAAATATATTCATAAAATAAATAATGATAAATTAAACACTGAATGACATCATAACTATTTTCAACTTGTATTAAAACTTTTTCACACTACATTGTATTAAAGAAAAACATAAATATTAAAAAGATATGAGCAACATGTGTCATCTGTCACTTGCCTGTGACTATTTGTCTAAGAGCTAGGCAACGGTTTCGACAGCGAATTGGCTGCCGGTAAACCTTTACAGGCAAAAATATTGAACTTTATATAATTTTAGAATGTTTTGTTTTTCACTAACTTTTAAACGCTACTAAAACGTGAATTTATTATTGCCAGACATTTTTGATATTAACAATAATGTGCCCGATGCAATTTTTTGTAAATAAAGAAGTATGTTCAAACCATGTTAAGATATCTGTAATTTTATTGAAGTTATATTTCTTTTGGCGCGTTAGGGAAAAATGATGAGAGTAAATTTTTACGTTGCGCGCACACACCGTCACGAAAAACCGACACCCTGAAGTTAGCTATAGTCAACATTTTGTTTCTTTGTATTTGTTGTTTGTATTTCTTTATATTAAAACTTTCATTGTATTAAATACCTTTTTTTTATTGTTAGTGTCGTTTTTTCTACAAACGTAGAATAAGGCGCAAGATAAAATTTTTGAAAAGATTTTTACTTGTTACGCCAAAGAAGTATAACTTCTAATGCGTGTACATAAGTACACACACATACTTTTTTTTAATATTATTTTATTTCAACATAAAAAAGGGTAAATTAAAAATATAATGTATTTTTTTATGTCATAGGAGGCAAACGGACAGGTGGGTCACCTGGTGTTAAGTAATAACTACCGTCCATAGACACTTGCAACACCAGGAGAGTCGTAAGTGCCTTGCCAACCTGTGTTGGAGGGGGAGGAAGCGGAAGGGGAGAGGAGGAAGGGGAAGAGAGGTGGGCCTCTCCGGTGCTCTCACTAATCGAACGAAACGCACTAATGCAAGCATTGTTACTTCCCGTCGGCTTTTTGTTAAAGGGTGGTACTACCCCCGGGCGAGCCGACCCATTCATCCTGAAACCAGTAATAGCTTCAGCGTGGCTCTACCCCCTACCAAAACCTATGTATAGAATAACTTAGTTATAACTCTAGCTTAGCGCAACACTGGCTGTATAATAAAGATAGCCATAATTGTGGAAGAGCCTGGTTAACAAAATGAAATATGTTCTTTGCAAGGGAAAAAATAAGATGGTTTGAAATGAATTATTTTGTTTATAAAGAATATCACCAGGCACATTATTGTCAATAACAAAATTGTCTGGCAGTGAAAAATTCATGTTTTTAATAGCGTATAAACGTTAAACTTATAAAAGTTACTGACAAAAAATGTTCCTTAAATTATTTATAAATCAAAATGTTGATCTGTAAAGGTGTAATTCGCATTAAAAAATACAACGTTAACCGGCTACCAGGTATCCTGAATCGTGTTTGGAAGGGCATAATATATCTTCATATTAAAGAACCAACTTTTCTCAAATTCTCGTTCTTCCAACGTTGCTGGCTCTTGTACTAAGGTGTCGCAAAAAAGTCTAGTTACATTAACTAATTTCTTTTCTTTCGTTATCCTGGAGAACCCCTTGCGTTTTATGGGTCAAAAAGTATCCTAAATGTAACCTTGTAATGTACAGATTTGGCTTTGTTACAGTTTTATTATAGTATAGATAAATAAATAAATCTTGTCACCTTTGTTTAGCAAACATTTTTTTATACAATGAAATAAATGTAACAACATAAGTGACAGTTTCGTCTACATAAATGTTTTATACGTGGTCGATAATTACGTATATAAATGTCATGTAGGCGTAGCTCAGTTGTAGCGTACTGGGCTTTATATGTTTCGACGGAGCCGACGCGACGGTTCGAATCACGGTGGTCGTCTTTTTTGGTATTTTTTTTAAAGTAGCATATGGAAATATAGCTTAATTTTTTAGCTAATCTGTCTGCTATATATAGCACAAAGAAAATTTACCAAAATTCGTCAAGAATATCATGAACTACATTTTTTTTACTTTCGTCCGTTATCCTGGAGAATCCGTTGCGTTTTATAAGATAAAAAGTATCCTAGATGTAACCTTGTGATATTGGTTATAACTGTGCCAAATTTCATCTAAATTGGTTCAGTACTTTCAGAGTGATTCGTGTTTAAATGTATAGACAAACAGGCAGATTCTGGAGAATCCATTGCGTTTTATGGGACAAAAAGTATCCTAAATGTAATCTCGTAACATTAGTTATCACTGTGCCAAGTTTCGTCAAAATCGGTTCAGTACTTTCCGAGTGATGCGCGTTCACAGGGACAGACAGACAGACAGACAGACAGACAGACAGACAAAAATTTTAAAAGGGTTAGTTTTGGCTTCTATATCGATAACAAAGCCTACCCCGATCAAAATTTTCAAAAAATATTCAATGTACAGATTTGGCCCTGCTACAGTTTTATTATAATATAGATAGATACCTCATTTGTTTAATTGTAGCATTATTTTTTATCACGTACTTCTTTATGTTTATTTTTTCACACAGATAACAGATTGCCTACAAAGAATTCTAGACGCGTCGACCCAGTGCTCAGACATAATGAAATAATTCAAATTCATGTCATTTAATGCACCCGATTTGAGTCTGAACGGTCTGAACCCTGTTATCGATTAGTCTAAATTGATTTATTTAAGAACATTAATTACGGTTATTATTTTAAAAAAAGTATATTACCATACATTTATATATTGATTTTCATGATGTAATTTAATCTGGACTGAAAACTATATATTTTAAAAAAGCATGAAGTGTTATAAATCAGATAAAATAATGGTGTATTTATTTAAACTTAGGAGCTTACAATATGCATTAAAATACATTCAAATGAGGTTGTAAGCTATGTGTTTTCTAAATGATGGCCTCTTTTACCACGAAGTTGATCTTTTTTTTTATCGAACTGATTACGCCATTGGTCTAGCAAGGCCTTAACAGCTTCACCAGGCTATGCATAGTAATCTTCAAGATTAGTCATTAATAAAAGTCTGGAACATAGTTTCATAACAATAGGAGTCGCATTAAACAGAAGAGACTAATTTATTACGTGAAAATGGCAGTAATAGTCTTCGAAAATGACTGGGTTGCCACTAACGAAGAAAAAAAGGAAGTTATATATTTGTCCTTTAAAAACGTGCTTATACGTATGGCGCTTTTAATAATTTTTCTCATTATTACATTATTTAGGAATAAAATTTACTTTAGTGTTGCGTTTCCATCCGTTTAACCATCACATGCTAACTGTATCTTTTATGTCATAAAAATAGAAAATTAGCAGAAGATCGTTGCCGAATTCAGTATATCTGTCTATGGCATCTCTTCGTAGTGTTCCAAGGAAGTTGGCGAATCGGAGATAGTGTCGACTCAACGTGTTTTCTTCCTGATGTGTAATGAAATTTGGTTGAATATTTTATGATTGCCCTAAGGTCAACCCTTTTTGTGCCCAGCTGATGATAGTTAACTAATATAATGTCAAGGTATCTTCATTTACCCGCTCAATGGTCTCTAAGACCGAAGACATACGTTTCACTTTGTGGCGTTCAGCCCTTTCAAAATCGCAAGAGGAGGACCAAGAACTCGCGAGCCTACGTCAAGGAGAATCAAGCCTTACATTTAGCCAGGTTACCATTCCAGGGACTACTATTTCTATTCTATGCGACGTGTCCACTGGCAAGCCTCGTCCTTACTTGACCCCTCCATTTCGCCGTGTGGTGTTCGACAAGATCCATAACTTATACGATCTCTAAGTACTGGTAAATTCCCGGCGACCTGGAAAGTTGCACATATTTTGTTGTTGTTGTTGTGAATGTTGAATGTTGCACACCAATCCACAGATCAGGGGCACTGGATGATGTGACAAATTATAGGCCGATATCCTTTCTATCTATTTGTGGCAAAATTCTGGAATCACTGGTACATAAAAATATATTACCTCGTATTCAGAACCGCATCAATCTTAATCAGCATGGTTTCCTACCACGGAAATCAACTACTACGAATTTGCTAGAATATATATCTGATGTATCGGAAGCTCTTGATGATAGCCAAGAGGTGCATGCAATTTAAACAGATTTCCGAAAAGAATTTGACTTGGTAAATCACAATTTGCTTTTAAACAAGCTTGCGTATATGGGTATACACGGCTCCTTGTTAAGATGGTGTGAATCGTATCTGAGCAAACGTTCCCAATTGGTAGCAATTTATGGCCACAAATCTTCGGTGTCTGAGATTCCGTCTGGAGTTCCCCAGGGTTCCCATTTGGGTCCGCTATTCTTCCTAATATTTATAAATGATCTTTGTGCTTCCATTCAGTGTAAATTTAAAATGTATGCTGATGATTTAAAGTTATATCGCGTTGTTAGTAGTACTGTGGATGTACAATGTCTACAATCTGATATCGACAATGTTAAGGAATGGTGTCGCCAACTATACTATAAATCTATGCACTCTATAAATCTACGTAATACAATATTAAATCTATTATGAATTACTTTACACATATTATTTATCAACACAGATCATTCTAAACTGTCGCGAACAATATGAAAACACTTATCTGGGTTAAGTGACATGCCATTAAGGCGACACCATTCCTTAACATTGTCGATATCAGATTGTAGACATTGTACATCCACAGTACTACTAACAACGCGATATAACTTTAAATCATCAGCATACATTTTAAATTTACACTGAATGGAAGCACAAAGATCATTTATAAATATTAGGAAGAATAGCGGACCCAAATGGGAACCCTGGGGAACTCCAGACGGAATCTCAGACACCGAAGATTTGTGGCCATAAATTGCTACCAATTGGGAACGTTTGCTCAGATACGATTCACACCATCTTAACAAGGAGCCGTGTATACCCATATACGCAAGCTTGTTTAAAAGCAAATTGTGATTTACCAAGTCAAATGCTTTTCGGAAATCTGTGTAAACTGCATGCACCTCTTGGTTATCATCAAGAGCTTCCGATACATCAGATATATATTCTAGCAAATTCGTAGTAGTTGATTTCCGTGGTAGGAAACCATGCTGATTAAGATTGATGTGGTTCTGAATACGAGGTAATATATTTTTATGTACCAGTGATTCCAGAATTTTGCCACAAATAGATAGAAAGGATATCGGCCTATAATTTGTCACATCATCCAGTGCCCCTGATTTGTGGATTGGTGTAATATGTGCAAGTTTCCAGGTCGCCGGGAATTTACCAGTGCTTAGAGATCGTATATATATCTGTGTTAGTGGTTTATACAAATTTTCGGCACATTTCCTGATCAAAATTGGGGGTAGCATGTCAGGCCCCGGGCCCTTATTGCAATCTAGTGATTGTAACAACCTCAGAACTTCTTGGTCAGTAATATAACAGCTACTAATAGGCACATCATTCAAATAAGTATGACAATTATTATCTATTAAACCAGAGAAGAACTGTGTGTTAGATTGATTCATACTATAAACAGTTTGAAAGTGTTTGCTAAATAGTTCTGCGATAGTCTGCCCATCCGCAGCCACTGCATCCCCAAAAGGTACA
>MU158712.1:1098503-1164039 GCA_015888305.1 Antheraea pernyi
CATGTGTATGCGTGTATGCGTGCACGTGTGTGGAGGTGATATGTGTAATGTTGTCGCAGTGATGTAAGATTTTGTGTCACTGTATCGCGCGAGCAGCGTACTCAAGGGCTCCACGCCGAGGGAACGGACCTAGGCTTGAGCAGCTGCCAAGGGGAGCCTAGTCTAAATTAAATGATAAATCATTTATTACTAGCTGTACCCGCAGCTCTACACGCGTTTTTATTTTTATAAAGGAATATAAAATTGTGAGACCAAGTTCAATAATAGAAATGCTCTTTAAAAACAATTGTAAGTACAACACGCACACCACTTACATGTAACGTACATATGTATTACATATATAAATACTAACAATGTGTTAAATGAGGTTTATCATCAGTAACTATTTGGTATCTTAACATACAATATAACTAACTCAGAGTTCATTTAAACTGCTTTTTTATGTCATAGGAGGCAAACCAACAGGTTGGTCACATGATGTTAAGCGATCACCACATAGACATTTGCAAAACCAGGGGAGTCACAAGTGCATCCTGTGTTTGGGGGGAGCGGGAGGGAAGGTGGTTCTCCAGCGCTCTCACTGACCGAACGAAACGCAACAATACAAGCACTGTTACTTCACGTCGTTTTTCTATGAGAGAGTGGTACTACCCCAGGCGAGTCGACCCATTCATGCTGAATTAGTGATAGATTTCGCGTGGTTCTACCACCTACAAAACCTACAATTTTTAATATTCGACAATTTGAATAGTGCTCATTAAACTCAATATAATACTCTTATATGATACTATGGTTGCCGTATTATGTAGACGAAAGCGCGTGAAATAACACAAAATGGCCGTCAAAATAAACGAAAAGACAATAAATTAAAATTACGGATATACATACAGATATATGAATTTCAATTATATTTATTCTTGGAGTCCAGTACAACGCACATCTTATGCACATGTTTACAGTGAACAATATATTTTTGCTAAATTTCATACGGATGAAGTCGAGAGTAACAGCTAGTCTAAAATATAAAAACCTAAATTACTTCATATAAGGTCAGCTATCGCCAGTGAAAGCCCCCGTGAAAATCAGTCAAACCGTTTTGGAGATAGCATTGCGGACAAAGCCGCAGTTAAAAGTTAGAATAAACTAAAACTGCTCGAATTACTTTTTTTAAGGTCAGCTATCTATAGCTAATTTAGAGTAGCCTAAGTAACCTGCTGCAATTTCAGCTATCTGCCAGTAAACTTCCTGTCAAAATCGGTCCAGCCGTTTCGGAGATTACTCGGAATAAACAGAAAGACAGAAAGGCCGATTTAAAAAATAAAATAATACTTTCATATCCAATCAGTAAAAAATTGTTGTTATTTATATTACATACAGACACTTCATTTTTATTATATGTGTAGATTTAATTTGCAATTAGTGTTGTAATATTTAGCTTGAAAATGTATTCATTTGGTTATTTATAATTTGAAAATAATTTTGTTATATCAGCCCGTAATTGCTTCTTGGAAATAATTTAATTGTACAGAATATTAGTTGTTGATAAAACGCAAAGTATTATACAGTTAGGTGTAAGATCTTCTCGAATAAAAATGCAAATTTCTGATAATTTTCCATAATTATCCGAACATTACAAAAGCATTCTCAAAATGGTGGTAACAAATATAAAAGCCAATGGGCACACTTTGCTATGAATTCACGTTCATAATACACTTTGCTTTTCTCATTTTTTTTTTCCTTTTTTTTTTCGAACTGACTACGCTATTGACCAAACAAGGTCTTAACAGCTTCACCGGACTACTAAGGCGAGCGCTTAAGGCACTCAGCCGATTTTATTTTGACCTTTGCAATTCTCATTATTGAGGCTACGTTAAGTTTACGTAAGTTTCATATAGTTGTAGTAATCTTAAGTGAGTATTTTTTTTAATCGTCACATTTATTATCGTATTTATTGTTGCGACATTTGACCGTTATATTTCCATACAACGTTATATGTAATATTTTGTACAACAAATATTTATTATAATCTACCAAATACACTTAATTAATAACAGTTACGAGATATTTTGCAGGTGTAGACCAACTTTGCCGCTCTTCTGACCGACAATCCTTACTGTAGACATCGAGGAACGTCACATTTTGGTGGTCATCGCTGTTATTAAATCGTATTGAGCCGTCGTTAGGTATCACAGTGCAGTCATAGCAATAAAATTATTTTACGACTCGAACAATGATTTCGTTAGAAAGTTTTCAACTGCAGTTATCCGTAAAGTGAACTACGCACATTTAACTGAACATCCACCAACCGAAGGCGAACACAAGGTATAAAGTTGCTAGAAGGAATTCTGATAACATGCTTCTCTTTAAATTGCTACATGGAATCACAGACTCCACCTACATTCTTGAACGCTTGAACTTTGCGATTCCACGTTTGGGTAGTCGCCTCCATAAGAGAAAAACTTTTTACTTGCCTCATTGCAGAGCGAATATCGGTCAACATTCCCCAATATATCGTATGTCTTCTTTCTGTAACGCTGTTCGCACAGAGATTGACATATTTTCAGGTTCTGTTACCTCTATCAAAAATACTCTTAAATCGCTTAAATAATATAATTTCTAGGTTGTTAGTTGTATGATATATTTATTTTGTTTGTGTACCGCCTAATGTCTGTTCTCTATATTTTATATGCATGCTGTGTCTACATCTAGAAGAGTACAATCATAACATGGTTTTTCTATACTACTAAATTATGTATGTAACTAGATTGTAGTGAGTTTTGTAGACCAATAAACTAAAAAAAATGAGTCACCCCGGCATACGTGCAACTACTCGTTTTCTGGTCGAACGCTACGTTTGGCCCTCGATCAGGAAGAATAGCTGACAGTGGGCTCAGGCTTGTGCTGCTTGTCAACGCGCAAATGTATCAAGACACATCTCGGCTCCCCTTGGCACCATCGACCGACCCTTTGGTCGTTTCATGCACATCCACATCGACATCGTGGGACCTCTGCCTGTCTGCAATGACTATAGTTATTGCCTAACTGCTGTCGACAGAGTCTCCCAATGGCTTGAGGCATGGGCCATGCGATCCATCACCGCCGAAGAAGTAGCGGACACCCTTATTCGAGAGTGGATATCACGGTTTGGCGTGCCCTCATTCATTACAACAGACCAAGGCACTCAATTTGAGTCTGATCTGTTCCGCCGACTGATGGCAACGTTCGCCATAAAACGCATCAGGACAACCGTCTATCACCCCTGTGACGATTTGATGATTGAACGAGTGCATCGCCAAATAAAGGCAGCCCTCATGTGCCACGCAGAATCATGGGTACGGGCACTTCCTCTTGTCCTGCTTGGAATGCGAACGGCATTTAAGGAAGACATAAAGTCTACAGCTGCTGAGATGCTATATGGCGAATGGCTGCGGTTGCCGGGCGAAATGTTGGTTTTCGTTCCGCCCTTTCTTAATATCATACTTAATGCTTTATGGTAATATCATTAGTTAATAAATCTTAGCATATAATACCGGCAACGTTGCTTTCGATAAGGCACCCAAAATACCTGTAGCCGGGTGCTGTAGCCGGGTGCCTAAAAATGTAAAAAACCTACGCGTTGCTCAGATCCACCACTATCACCCGGGACGCGTAGGAACGTAGAGTAAGACGATATATATTAAGAATATTATATTTGTACAACAGTGTGCTACAATGATATTAGCATAAAGGACAGTCGGCAGAACATCTTCTGTATTTTATTTCGCTCCACAACCAACGCCGACCCTCGAGATTAGCAAACGCCAAAACTTATTTAATTCAAAACGCTGACGAGTTGGTCTGCTTGTTAGCTGCATAATTCATGGCCTACTTGGAATAAGGATAACGTTAACGTTCGTACATTCATTAAGTATATTATGTGCCCAACACGTGATGCAGATCGGCCCGTTCGCGTTAGACCGACGCGACGCGAGTATATAGGTTGCATATTTTTAAATATACAATATTTTTCGTAATGCCAACACACTTGGCTCTTTAATATTACTATTGAGGGTGCTATTATATATTATGTTTATAAATAATTTTAAGTTACAATTATATGACCTAAGCATTGACGAAGAACACATTTTATGGGCCACTCTGAATCCAAGTATGAGGATAAAAACAATAGCGACTTTGAAAATCAATTGGAGGTGAAACAATAAAAAAGCCATATAGAGCAGGAAGATAGTTCTGAAAGAGAGTAGGTAATCACTCCTACTTACGCAAAGATAGCCTAACTAACAGATGGGCTATGATGATGTCTTAGTCTAATAAATGAAATGGGAGTAAATTTGTACATCACATTGCTTAAAAGAATGCTAATAAAAATCAACCGTAAATCGTTTTTTTTAATCAAAAACGTGCTAACAATATAAATCCGCATAGAGTAAAATACGTCAACACTTGGTCCACAATCTAGTCTGACAGGAAATACTAACACAATAGATCATTTTTATTATTGATTTTTACAATTACATTAATTTTAAGAAATATTGTTTGTATGGAGCATGATGTTATGATATGCTCTCCGACTGAGTCTTTGAGCTTTCTTAAGGGACGTAGATTGTTTTTTTTTTCAAATTAATATGGTGTTGCGATACGGTTGCATAACTAAAACGTAAATCGTCCCCTATATTTCATTTAATAAAACGTAAAGTTACATTTGAAAGGAATATACTGGGTTCTCAGGGTGCTCACCATTGGTTAGATACATACACATTTATCGATGTAATAAAAAAGAACATGTATTGTTCGTAAATATGCATAATTATCAAAAATTTAATAATAATTTTACTCTGTTGGTGAAGGTAGAAAGAATACGGTGACACTGGCGAGTCTATCGTTTTTACCCCTGGTCTTACAAAAAAAAAGTATCTATAATATATGACATTGACGTTTTTTCTTTATTCGTCTCCCATTTCGTTCCAGAGCAAGAGCAACATTGCACTTATATTTTTAGCATTTTGCCTATTAACTTAAT
This sequence comes from Antheraea pernyi, assembly GCA_015888305.1. Taxonomy (NCBI): domain Eukaryota; kingdom Metazoa; phylum Arthropoda; class Insecta; order Lepidoptera; family Saturniidae; genus Antheraea; species Antheraea pernyi. The sequence goes on from MU158712.1 coordinate 1,103,524, forward strand.
TAGTTGTATAGGAGTGTAGTATATGAGTAAAAACGATAGCAGAATTGAAGTTTTCGTAATATATCTATTTCGTGACGTGTACTTTTCTGAAACAAAAATCAAAATGAAATTGGCTGTCAGCTGTCAAAACAGTTTGCTAAGATGAAAAGTGTGAACGTTTTGTCGCGCACGTCCTCCTTATTAGACTTTAGTATTATTACTTTCACTTTTTGTTGAATACTCAACGATCCCAAACATTCGTAAATGTGCAGTGACAGAGTAAACTCGTCAGTATTATTATACCACTGATGCCATGGATAGGATGGTATCGGAAATGGCAAATAGAAATTATTGTGTTGTGTTTATAATTTTCGCTCTCGTGATAGTTCAAGCGGTCAGTTACGACACTGTTCTATACGAAACTAAGCCTTGCGACAGCGCTGCATGCTTCGACGAGTTACACGGCGCTCTAGGCGACTGTTCGTGTAACGTAGACACCATAGATTATTTCAACAATGTAAAAATATATCCTCGAATACAGAGTCTTGTAAGCAAAGACTACTTTCGTTTCTATAAAGTCAATCTGAAAAAGGAATGCCCGTTTTGGGCCGATGACAGTCGATGTGCTATGAAGTATTGCCATATCAAAACATGTTCCAAGGAGAGTGTGCCTGGGTATGAGAATGGGTACAACAATGATCATATCGATGATTTGCCATCAACTAAGTACTCTAAAGAGGCTCAATCGGAGTGTAATTCTGATGCGGACCATGATCCGCAGTTGGGATACTTGAATATGACTATTAGTGCAGCCAATCAATATGAGATTGCTAAATGGAAAGTATATGATGAGGCACATGACAATTTCTGTGAGAGTGATGATAGAGATGCCGATGCAGAGTATGTAGACTTGACTCTAAATCCAGAGAGGTATACTGGCTACAAAGGACCATCAGCGCATAGAATTTGGAGGAGCATTTATCAAGAGAATTGCTTCCGTCCCAAACTGAATCCTTACGAGTCATTCCCATATGTACTTAGCTCAGATTTGAGTAATATGTGCTTAGAGAAAAGAGTATTTTATAGAGCAGTATCAGGTTTACACACAAGTATTAATATACATTTATCTTCCATATATTTATTGTCCGAGAAAAGTATTGGTTTCGCTGCTCCACCGGAAGGCGAATGGGGTCCTAATCTGGAGGAGTTTCAAAGGCGTTTTGACCCGTCACAGACTATGGGCGAAAGTACTAATTGGTTGAAGAATCTTTACTTTGTTTATTTATTAGAAATGCGTGCATTGGCAAAGGCTGGACCATATTTGGAACATGAGGAATATTTCACTGGCAATGACGGAGAAGATGAAGAGACGCAGCAAGCCATTAGAAACATGCTCAGTATAATCTACTCATTTCCTGAACATTTCAATGAGTCTTCCATGTTTACTGGCGGTAGTCACGCTGCAACTTTAAAGAATGAGTTCCGAGAGCACTTCCGTAATATTTCTCGCATCATGGACTGCGTTGGCTGTGATAAATGTAAATTGTGGGGCAAGTTACAGACCCAGGGATTGGGAACCGCTTTGAAGATTTTGTTCTCCGGTTCATGGAACAGCCCAGACGGTGATGATGAAATACAAGGAAAATTACCACTTAGACATAAATCGCATAAAAAGCTTCAGAGGACAGAAATAGTGGCTCTGTTTAATGCCTTTGCAAGGCTATCCAATAGTATAAGACAATTAGAAAACTTCAGAATTATGCTGAGGTGAGTGTGGCATATGAATTTATACTTTTATTATATGCATGTTTGGTCTTGTTTTACTTAATCATTATCATTTTGTACATAATTTCATAATGGATGCTAAGTTTCATTATAAACAAGTAAAACTTGTCCATAAGTGTAATCATTTCTATAATTATACATACTGCCTTAAAAAATGAAATTATGTAACAAATGTTCTAATTTACTCTGCTTTAAAGCACTAATGCCTTTGCCTCACTAACATTGGGACTAACATTATTCTTAGAAGAAAATATATATGTAAATAGTATACATAATAGCAGAAGAACTGGTTAAAAATATGCATAAAAAACTACATTATTATGCATTTTAGAAATACTGAATAATAAACAGATAATTATCCAATATTCCTTTATTATAATTATATCATATAATATTATTAGTATTTATTCTTTGTTCATGTAATTTTTCCAACATTTTTAATAAATATATAGCCATTATACAATTGTAAGGAGTTTTTGGCGGGATCTTGGAATGTCATGTAGTGGCCTTTATATTTTCTTCATAATCTTGTGTTATTTGGTTCTATATTGTGTAACATTGGTGGTGTTCTACGTAATATAGTTTGGTTATCGTGCACAAGTAACGTGGAATTTGAAATAATACTACGGAGCATGGATTCTGAGTTGCCACAAAAACTCCCTGGAAAATTATAACAAGACGGCCACCATCTTGTTAGTTCATTGAAATAATCGCAAGAAACTTGTATTATCATTATTTACTCTACAAGTAATAATCTACTAGAGATTGGTTGCCAAAAATAATGTAAATAAATAAAATTTAAAATCGATCAAAAAGGTTTTTAATGTTATGATGTGATGATAACAAATATAATAGGCACAGTCCTCACCAACCTTTTTGGCCTCTCTAAATATAGATGTGCAGAACAGAAATTTAGGTATAGATGTGTATTATACTATATGTTAACATTAAACAACTTAAGGATAAATAAATTCTAATTTTAGAATATATAATGTCTATTTAAGTTTGTTTTATATTAAACCCTTGGCTGCTTTATACACAAACCTAAAATTAAGGCTATATTCAGAGTAGCGAAAAAAATTAACAAGGGCTGTTGTTAAGGTAGCTTCAGGTAGTTCATAATTTTTTTTTTTTTTTTAATACATAAGTAATGTAAGAGGATTAATACCATTGGTACTAATTAAATGTTTGGAATTAGTTAAAAATGGTGTATTACACTATTGCTTTGACAAGATAGTGCCCTTGACTTTTCTCTCCTGATAATAATTTGTAATTTCATGGGAACTGTGTGTTTTATATTTATTTTAAATTAATATCTAGAATGTTCACTTCCTTTAATTATTTTTCCAATTCTAACTTATTTCACTTAATTCTTAATCTCCATAATGGTGAAGTAAATTACAAGTATGTAGTATATATAGAAAATACTCTATAAAATCGTTCGTCTGCTATTAAAAGTCTTGTGCAATTTGGTTAAGCATTTTCAGAGATTCTTTGCATGAAAAACAGTCAATGCAATTTTGTTTATATGCAGGGCTTTTTTGTGGGTGAAGCCAGTGCCCTTAAAGGGAAATTTGAAAATACCGAAAATTGCCATAAAAACGAAAAAAAAAGAATTTGAGAACAAAAAATCAATCAGGTATATAGGTGTTTGTAAGGTTTTATCGTGAACGCAGTGTCCAAACAAACAGATAGATATTTCTAAAAATGATTGAAATATATATTATTACTTATTCCTAGGTGCGACAATTTTTTTTCACGGATATCTTAAAAGTACAGACATGTTAGATTTACATTCTTATTAAGTTTATGTATAGATATGGAAGATTATATGTATAGATAGATTCGTTTATACGCTGGATGTTGAACTGTAATGTTATTTAGGTTTAAAATTATATATGACAATTGTAAGATCGAGAATGTAAAGCTAATAATATGACGAAAGGTAAAAAACGTGGTAGAGCCACGCTGTAGCGATTACTAGTTTCAGCATGAATGGGTCGGCTAGCCCGGGGTAGTACCATCCTCTAGCAGAACACCGACGTGAAGTAACAGTGCTTGCATTGTTACGTTTCGTTCGGTCAGTGAGAGCGCCGCAGGCCCACCTCCTTTCATTTCCCCTTTCTCCTTTCCATACCCCTCCCCCATACACAGGCTGGCAACGCACTTGCGACTCCCCTGGTGTTGCTAGTGTCTATGGACGGTGGTTATCACTTAACATCAGGTGAACCACAACATCGTTTGCCGCCTTAAAAAAAAAAGCGTAAAGAGTACCAGTAATAAAAATATCCTTGACATCTGTACTAGGATCTTTACATAGTATAAAATTAAGTCGTTCTGCTGTCTGTTCCCTTAGATCTTTTAATATAATCAACGGATTTTAACACAGTTCAGCAATAGGAAGTTCATTGATTCAAGAGGAAGGTTTATATGTATAATACATATATATTATAGTACAGAAAAGGAGAAAAATTCAAAGATTTGTAATGTGATGTTTTAATAAACATATTTTTGTGCGCTTAAATTGCAAACCTTACGAGATAGATCAAATTAATGTACTACGGAATTGTATATTTTAAAAATATCGATAAAAAAGTCCGCAATGGTATGTATAAAGGAAAACCCACAATAACCATTTTTATCTTTTTATAAAAATAATTATGTGTTATTTGCCAAGCTATTTTATTCCTTACAGTATTATTCCTTACCCAATTAAATACATTAATACGGGTTGCTAGTTAATAATAAATAGTACTTAATTATTAAATAAGTGCAACCATCCTGAAGTGATGCGCATATTTAGTGGCATATACTCGGCAATTGATTTCTATATATATACCTACGTAGATAAAATACTTGTGCCAAAAGTATGAACATTTGTTTATCAGTTGTGATGAATAATCAATTATTTACCGTATTCATTACATAATTTATATAATCGAGTGTATAATAATGTTTTCTTACAAATAGCAGTGTTTGAACATCTGGTCTATTTCATTACGAACATTGGAATCGCAGACGTTCTATCAACCTATTATTATTTACTTATTAACGATTTTGAACTTTAAAACAAACGAGAAAGGTTTATAATACATTTTAGGCTAGAAATATTTAGATCGATTAGCACGTCTGGGCTTGCCGTTTGTAGAAGAGATATTTTGTGATGCAAGTATGTTATATAATTTAGTAGGTCCGTATACATTTTACTTCATAGAAATGCAGATTTTATGGTATTCATATCATTTTATGGCAGAAAACGATGTTACATGAACCATGTTATAGTTAATATGTAGACATAGTATATTTTTATAGCATAACAACTCTGCAGTTCGACTGTAGAAGCACAACCGGCTTTCCTATATCTCCCTAAAACCAGTGCGTCGTTCTGGTCAGGTTCAAAAGGTGTGGTTGGCATACGAGGTGTTCCAGGCTTCAGGCTTCTAAAGTAGTATAGGTTATAGTATTAAATTAAAAGCAGGTGGACAGTATGCGTATGCATATATGTAGAAACAAACTTTGTAACGTGGTTTTACTCGCATTCAATTTATAAAAATTTGAGTCATAACGTAGTAAGTAACCTTTATCAAACTCCGTGTAAAGCATGACTTTTCCGTTATGGTATAGTACTTCGTTGACGTAGGCATTCACAGTTCGTTTCTTGGCGGAAACGCTCGGTACTCGTCCGGCGGCCAATGTGCCCTACGCTTCAGAGACCCCGCGCCGCATTACCATCCCACACGCATTATTCGTTGTTACTTCGTTACTTTGTAACCTGTATTTTATGTGTTATTACTCTACTCCTAAGCGTTGTAGCGTGATATAAATACTCTGTATACCGTTATCAATAAATAAGGTATGTAATACCAAATATAATTTCAAATCAAACTGGTAGTTCAACAAACAGCAAAGCGAAGAATCCCTTGCACTTTATAGTATTCTTATAGATTATATGTTTACTGTGGCTTCTATAATAACTTAATTAATTGGTATTATGTGTTTGATGAGAGAAAGTAAGTGACCGTTAAATAGTTTGTAGTTATTACAGTCCTTACCAATCTCTTTAAGTGCTCTGAAAATAGTTGTGTGGTACACAAATTTCATTTTTTTAAAACGAACACTTTGTCTGACGGACCTTAAAAGATTCACCGGACTAAAGGTATAAGTAAGTATTACATTTGTAGAACATCGACGTAAACTAGCGGATAAATACGTGCCAATTTTAGATACCTGACATAATATTTTATCTGTCGTATTAAATTCGAGAATGTATCATCCGCTAGTCCGAACTTAAGGTTGTTCTATTCAGAGCGACCAGAAAGATCGACGAGAAAATCGCCTGCCATTAATGTACTTTCTTAGATAAGTTATTCTACAATCAAAACATAATTTAACATTTAGGAAACATCTCTTCGCTGGGGTCAGAATAGCCCATTGAGGATAATATGACCTTCAAATAAACCAATTTTGATAAGAGACTCGGTGGCATTTAACACTAATTGAACGTTGGTAATATAAAAAATAACTATTAATATAAATATTATCTTCACACGTATACTGTTAGACATTATGGGTATACACAGATTCCTTTAATACGCATGTCTGAAGAGTGACGTAATTATTTCTTACGTGAATTATGCATAATATATATTAACGACGATATACTTATCAGTTTGTTACGTGCTTTTGGTATATGAGGGCACGTTGACACACTTTTGTAAGAATTTGCATATATTATTATAATTATATAGGTGTCTATGTAAATATGCGTTACGCATGTGTGTTAATTTGTAAAACTATTTGAACGTTTAAAAAGAGTAATAGTGTTAGTCAAAATTATGTACGGATACCTAGACTTCTCATAAAATAATTCTAAATAAAATATTATTTTGAGTAAATGAATTTTAGTATACAATAAGAGTATTTCCATGGCGAATTGAGGTCTATATTTAATCGTCAATCTATATTAATATTATAAAGAGGTAAAGTTTGTGACGTTGTAGGGGGTAATCTCAGGAACTACTGGTCCGATTTGAAAAATTCTTTCAGTGTTATATAGCTAGCTCATTTACCGAGGAAGGTGGTATTAAGATTATAGTTTATATATCATTACGCTAAGACCAATAGGAGCGGAGCAATAATGTTTCAAAATTGGGGATTTTTTCCTCTTGAGAGCTTCCGCTGCGCGTTAGCGTTAGCCCATTCTACGAGGGCGAAGTGGCGAGCTAGTGTATATATGTAGGTATCTGGGTAAATGTGTAATGCTTGCGTTTGGATTTATAAAACTGTTTTTAACGTTTAAAAGGAGTAAAGTTAGCCAAAATTATATATTACATAACTAGCGACAAGCCCCGAGTGCTCATAAAATAAATTGAAATAAACTATTTCGAAATTTTAGTATAAAAGCAGTATTTCCATGTCATTTTGAAGCCGATATTTAATCATTCATATATGAATAGTAAATAGAAGGCCGGAATTACCAGTAGTTTAACGTAATGAAATGACTGTTGGCTTATTTACCAGACAGTGTGAGTAGTCAATCCTACGCCTCCTTCGACACGTCAGCGAGTAGGCGTGAGTCAGATTGTAGTCAATATTATTAGCATCGCGAATAAAATCTGTACACGTCATGTTATCTCTCGAGTTTTGGTGATGTGTGGGATCATCAATTAAATTAATAGTTCGTTTCCAAATAATTAATATAGTTAATAACGGCAAAATAATATATATATCTAAAATAAAAAAAAAAATATATAAAAGTAACAAAAATTATATTTGAAAATGAGCTAACTCCAATTTTAATCGTTCATATAACATGTTTAATTTTTTTAAGATCTCCAATTTTTATACACCGAGAACGGAGCTCACGAATTGTAATTGATTTTTTTATTTTTTTAGTCCATGTTAATTAACTCAACTATTAAAGATGAATATAAAATAAATAATCGATTCATTATTATTATTACAATGTAATGTTACATTAACATTGATAATTGTTGTCTGTTCTGTAAACAATAATACAATAATAAAAAATAGGAATTTCGTGAGCAATAGACGGTATAAAATAATTGAATAAAATCACAAAATTAATCATATACATATATTATGCGAGTGTTTGTATTTACATTGCACATCAAATCTTGCACCCTTTCCCTCCCACTGGTCCAACATACACATGGATAGCATATATTTAATTTCATTCCAATTATAATCTATAATCATTTTCGATGTTTCGATAAGATACTTATCATTTATCATGAATAATATATAACTTCATGATAATCAATATGAAGAATTTGATAACATTTAAGTGGACTGAATTAATTGATAATGCGTTTATCAGTCCTTTCTTTTATAATAAATAACTCGCCTTTTGAAACTACTTGAACCAAACAAAATTTTACAACACTGCAATTACACATATCACCTCCACACACGTGCACGGACACATGCTTACACATGAAAGTGGAAGGGTTGTATTTTTTCCCTTATCGAACTGAAATAGTTTAGAAAAATTATTCGAAACAAAATACATATAAGAGTTGTCGAGGTATGTATGCTCGGTACAATATATATGTTTCAATAACTCATATAAGTAGGAATATGTAGCTAAGCTCAGATAGGTCGCGAAGTGCATGTATATCAGACAACAGCCCAAGTCGAGGTGTGCCGTGCACCCTTGAGCTAGTTGCCCAAACAAAGGTGCAGGCCGGCATGACAGCGGTGACCGGCGATGGATAGTGTATCACTCGGTGGTCGCCGTTGCTTTTGGATAGTACTGTGATTACCATCAGGTACAGTGCAGTCATTTTGCCGTGCTACAATAAAAAAAAAAATCGACTAAGTGCCTTAAGCGCTCGCCTTAGTATTCCGGTGAAGCTGTTAAGACCTTGCTAGGTTAATACCGTAGTCAGTTTAAAAAAATAACTTGAACCAAAGGTTATGTCGACGTTTATTTCTATGTCACCATCCATACTATATAATTCTATTTTCGAAAATCTTCGTGATCGTAATACATCAGCTTTTGTCTATTTTCTATAGGTATAAGGTACTTAAGCAAAATTTCATCACTTTTTGACAAAGAGTGATCTTTTTGTCAGTGAAATTAGCAAAGCCTTCATACCTATACCTAATCCAGTACTGTAGTGTAACCCATGGTTACATAGGCGTATGCATGGTTTTTACAAATGTTTTGCTAGTTTCTTTACTAGTTTTGAAAAAAATAAAATAAAAGCAAAGTAAGTAAATATTATAAAGTAATCGCCATCTTCCGTCTCCTCAAATCATTTAAACCGAGGAAAGAATAGATTACAGGAATTAAGTTGCAATATCTGTCGCCAATTAGGTGTGTTACGGAGAGCTCCACTCGAAAGCCAGTCCTTCTCTAGGTTTAGCATTACTACCATCTTAGACTACATCGTTTACCATCATGTGAAGTTGTGGTGAAACCCTATGAAGCATAAAAAACACTCGTGAAAATGATTTTTTATTTCATAGGAACTATGTGTTTTAGTTGCATCAATTGTTTGCAGTTGTGGGCCGCGTGGGGGTACACAAACCACATTAAAATACTGACGTGTCAAAAGTCCAAGTTTTAATAATTATAAAAATATAAACGTAAATACAGTGCACACGTATGTATAACGTAATATCAGACCACAAGATTTAGAGCGTGTGATACGTGTAACCTCCATTAAAGTATCTCCGCGAGCAAGCGGGTGAGGGTTTTTTTTCTCGAACTGACTACGCTATTGGCCTAGCAAGGCCTCTACAGCTTCACCGGACTACGCGGGTAATTTACGTACGCGGATAATTGAATAGTATGTTATTATCACTGGCATTTAATTATGTTATGTTGGAAATAAAGGGAATTACTTAATGCGACTCCTAGCAGAGTAAACTTTTTTACTTTCCAATGAAGAATAACACGGCTACGTATCCACAATGTACGTATGATAAAATTATTTTTCGTTATAATGAAAAATAACAATCGCGCATAAAATGTCTCGCACATAATAATAACCGTAAATAGATGTTATAGCTTGTTATTATCGCTGTTATTTAACTTAGTTATGTTGAAAGTAAAAAGAATTAGTTACGGGGATTCATAGCTGGGCAATCTTTTTTAAATCTATAGTAATATTATAAACGAGATAAAGTTTGTGAGTTTGTGACGTTGTAGGGGGATCTCAGGAACTACTGGTCCGATTTGATAAATTCTTTCACTGTTATATAGCTCATTTACCAAGAAATATTATTATAGGCTATATATACTCACGATAAGACCAATAGGAGCGGAGCACCAAATGAAGAATGTTTCAAGATCGGGGTATTTTTTCCATTTGAGAGCTTCCGCTGCGTGTTGGCGTTAGCCCAAAGTAACTATTCCACGCGAACGAAGTCGCGGGCAGAGGCTAGTTTCCAATAAAGAATAACACGGCTTCGTATCCATAATTATTATATGACAAAATTATTCGTCATTATAATGAGAAATAACAGCGACGTATAAAATGTTTCACGCCCAATAACAACCGTAAAGAGATTTTCTTGTTCGAGCCAGTTTTCAATATTGTAATCATACAATACAGTTATAGTAAGAGTTTTTGATATACATCATATTTATAATTTATTTGTAATTCATTATGCGTATTAGCGCGTATTTTCTTTTTAGACGCTTTGTAAATATTACTTATAATATTAGTTATTACTTAGTATTTTGTATTAAGTAGTATTTTAACAGTAATCTTGCATGATTTTGGGATAGTTTATAGTATTTAGATGTAAAAATATTATAAGATTTTAACACTCTAATCACACTAAATTTTAAAAATCGGGCATTTAAGTTTATTCGGTTCTTATACACGTAAGCCATTGTGAGTCTATACAAGGTCATAATTTGAAACAATGGCATAGATAATAAAATAAAACAATGGCTTCGTTGTCAAATTATTGTAAAGATTGCATCATATTCAAAAATAATTTATATGTATTAAATTGGTAATTTATTTTAATGTAGTTAGTAACTGAGATGTGAAGTGAAGAAGTGGAAATGTGGTGTGTTAAATTATATAATTCAGTCCGAAGGTCAAAGCTTCAGTTCGATTTTGAGTGCTCTTAATTTTATTTTAGATAAAAATAACTTCATAGCTTATTCTAAAATAAAAGTCACGTATTTATTCATAAAATGAAAATTAATATATAATTTACAAAGTGTACTTTTAATAATATTTAAATTCTGGCAGCATCACCTGGTAACATTCATCTCATATCTTAGAACTAGATAATTATGTCACTCAGTCTAAATGCACAATTTAACTGGTTTGCACGTACTTTAAGGCACAATTTGAAAACGTAACGTGATGTTTTTGGTTTGTTTATACGCAGCGCACAAAACGAGCAATCAAAACCTAGTACTGTGTTTGGAAGGTCTCAAGAATTCATCAAAACGGACGCCAGTAAGGAGGGTTGTACGTCCGGAGGCGCTAAACCTGGGATATGGAGTTAAAATTGTCTAATGGTTAACAATGTAATGGCGTTATAAGAAAACTAATAATACGTTTGAAATAATCATAATATAAAATATAAATTTCTGTACGTTCATGAAGGATCAATTACATACCTGATTTACCTATACCATTTTTTTACTTTAAAAAGTAGAATTTCACACAAATTATCTTGGTAGTATTTATAGCTGTATTTAAGCGGCGTTGTCCCGCCTTAATAATAAAAAAAATCCTTGAAGTTAGACACATGCTTACTTTTTTGTGGGCATTATCAAGCTCTACAACTTTTCTCTAGATCTCTCACCGTTAAAGCAGCGTTCGTAAGAAACCTTTTGGTTCGTGTAGTCCGGTGAAGCTGTTAAGACCTTGCTTGGTCAATAGCGTATTCAGTTCGAAAAAAAAAACCTTTTCGTTCGACCGTTTTTTCTCAATCTTACTTTGCAAATCCGACTACCACAAAAAAGTCTCTTCAATTTTCGGTTTAATATATAACCTATGACACTCACAAATAACGTGGCTTTTTATTGGTAAAAGTTTTTAAAATCGGTTTAGTTGATCCAGATATTACCTCCTACAAACTCATAAACTGTACCTTTTTATAATATTAGTATAGATTAAGTATTAAAAATTACACTGACTGCTATTTAATTAATTTAAAGCAAAACCCAAATCATCCTAATTAAATTACCTATAACAGTAAATAAAATTAAATAGATTAATTTAATTATATAGGATCTAAGCACTAAATTAATCCGCATAATTTTATCTCAAGTTACTTTATTGTTATAAATTGAAAAATCATAATTTCTAAGTAAATTAAGAGAGTTATTGTTATTTTACGATTACATGATTAGATAATATTATTGCCATCAACAGTAAGTACAACTTTAGCAATTGTTCAGTTAAATGTAAATTTTTATTTATTGTCAAAAGTTTCCTTATAACGCCACTAACAAAGCATCACAAAAGACTTAATATTTATTTGGATCCAGTGTCGTGTTTTTAATTATGTAAAAGCGAGGCCAAACCGTACCTTGATTTATTTTTAATTTCCTCCCACAATAATTTATGGCAGCCATTATTATCATCTACAGATATTAAATTCCATTGAATAGACGGACAGAACGTTGGGCTGTTGATTTTGTACTGATAATATTTGTCACGAAGGCAATGTGGTATAATTTTTTTGTATATTAAATACGATTTTGTTATTACAGCTTGATATATTTATTTATTAATCGTTGTTGATTTTATTAACTGTGAATCTTTTTTTTTATTGACGTCATTTTCCCAACAATGTTTTGGTACAGATAGATTAATAGTTGATAATTAAACTATATTAAGAATATATACTGCATTGGAAATGCCCACGACTATGCTTGGGAGCAATGTACTAAAGTGCAAACGATTTAGGTAAATTTTTTGGCGCTTTAATATTTACAGATTATCAAATTCATAGACATTACATAAAAATCTTCACGCCATAAGTTTTTTATACGTGGGAAATTAATTTTGTGATATCTTCTGGGATATTCATTAAAATGATATGCTCTAAAAGGTAGTTTTGATCAAAACAGTGTCACAAATAATTAATAATGTTTTATTTTTAAGTAAGAGATATCAACGTCCACTTGTTATATTTCGATTGTCGTACGGGAAGATAATTTTCCATTGTGATTTTTACTTAACTGGACCTTATAATATAAGATTAAAGAATTGCCAGGTAAATATTATATTTCCTATTTCTTCCAACTATGTTTCCTTTTCAGGTTGTATGTTAAACGATGTTTAGATATAGCTTGCAGATGGATTGTACATTTTTTTAATATTATGAAAATATGTTATGGCAATGTTATAAAAACTTAAAATCAATGTAATGTTTCGCCTCTCTTATTATAGTTTAAGAATAAATGTTAAATTGTGTATATAAAAAAATGAAATTAAACCGTATATACTCAAAAAGTAGAGCTTTGGTGTTTAAATGCTCAGTTTGAAATTATATTTTTTTAGATATTTATTATGTTCCCCATTTAATTCGATTATGTGCTTTATAAGTATCAGATTCTTTCCATTTTTTTTTTCTAGTCAATGCCTAAGTGCATGTCAATTAGACATTCCATCGTGAATGAAATTATTGTTAAAAATTACAAGCGATTTGAATACTTTTGGAATATTATTCAAGACATTTATTTCTTTACAAAATGTGATTATTTATTAGGCGTCAATGACTAAAAATAATACATATGGCTAGGCATGGAATGTGATCAGTGAACAAAATCTTTTTCATGAATAACATGAGTAATTAAAACAAAAACTAAGATTTACAATTCAAGGTGCATTTATTCTAATTGCAATTGCTTGAAATCCAGAGTACTTACTATATTGTACATAAATCGATATATTCTATTGTGTTTAACTATTTATATACATAATTTCTTTACATTTTAATGCTCTTCACTTGATACACTATTGTATAAAATTATATGGTCGAGTTGAATAATTTCCTTTTCTAACGTTATTACTCAAATCGAAGAATGTTTAAATTGAAATTGTATAGTTCCCGTTATGAGTTGTGAGTACGAAACGGACCAATGAGCGCATGCGCGTAATTAACCAATCATTGGCAAGGATGCACTACTCGTGTGTAGTTATTACACAGCGTGCCCCGCATCTCACCTTATTTCACCAAACGCACTTATGACTTGTGACGGGAGTTATATAATTTTTGTGTTTAAATATTCTGAAGTGTTATTTGTAGTTGTAATTTCTTTATAGCGTGTAATTTTTGGTCACAATGTGTTTGTAGAAAATAACGTACTGTTAAATTTAACTTAAATTTAGACGTATACTTTCGTTTAATAGTATTTACGTGTTTTTTTAGAAAAAATATTAATTAATCTGATAATGCATAGTTTTTTTTGTAAATGTAAATATTTTCGTTTCGATGGTATCTCTCTAGTTCCTAATGGCCCTTTTTGAAATGTATATTTTTGTATTATTTAATTTTAGTATAATATATTTATTTTATATTTTTAATCTATTCCTTCATACATTATTTTATACAAGAATATTATTTTTATTCGGTTTAATTTTCAATTGAAATGAAATCCATAGGCTATATAGTCTACATTATTTGCAGTAAAGATAAAATATCGCTTGATTTGAAGTTGATTTTTATTACATACCAATAACGATAAATTGAGCGTAGTATGTTAACAGAAAGCACGAAATTGCCAATTAATTTCCATGTGTACTTTAATAACCCATAAAAAAATTAAATTATCCGGATAAAATGTTTGTGGTTTTCCAAATTTATTGTCCATGACAAATTGTTTTTATTTAAAAATAAATATCGTGAAATATATTATTGGTTTTTTATTTGTATGTGTGTCTTTAATCTATGTTGTTTTGAGTGTTTTAATTATTAACACAGTGTGCCGTTTGCAGCCGAGTGACTAATGAGAATAAAATAAAGTATGTAAATTTTTTTCAATTCATTTTTGTTTCATGCTTTTCAGGTCACATGCAAGTGGGTATGCGAGTGTGCCAGATTTTATGGCATGCGCTCACCAAGCGGACTGATTTGTTTTAAACGTAGATTAGAGTAGAGCCTCGATAAGTCGAACTCTAAAATAACCCCAGTTTTTCTCCCTTCCCAACCCCAATACTTCCAATAACCACAATGTCTTCTTAATAAGTAGATATAGTCTGTATTAAAAATATATGTGATCTTTCTATACATGGCTTATGGCTAAGGCCGCTAAAACTCCTACTTTTAACCCAAAAATTACTTAGTAACTCTTTGTTACGGTAACAACAATGTAACATAAAAGTAGCCCCTTTATTGTAAAACTTGCCCCATAAAAATATATGAAATTCGTAACACAAAAATGAATAACATAAATGAAAAAAGCATATTCTCTTAAGAACATATTTTCGAAACATAATTAATTTTAATTGGAGTTAATTGGTATATATTAAATGTGGTTTTAACATTATGTTAATCAAACAAAAAAATAATTATTTCTAACATTTTATATCAATGAACGATGCTGTATTTTTGCCTAAAGTTGGGAATACTAGGTAGCATTTCAGTTCTATGCTTATAAAATAGTACAGTTTATGATTTGGAAAAGTTAGCGAATTTAATCACTTCACAGATTCCAACCGGCAGGAGAGTTATACTGTTTGAATTTCTCTTGTAAATGTTCATGTTGACATTTTCATATTAGGTATTTTAATAATACAGGCAAACACTTTGGCGGCCTTACCCATATAATTGTTTTTTTTTTTATTCTAAAACTTCTTTCTTTAAACATTACATCTGTGTCCCGATTATTTATTTATTTAACCTTTTTAATACAAAATTAGGTAGTACGTAACCCAAATCTTTACAACTCGAATCTGTCTAGATGAACATCCTCTGCAACGGGAAACCTCGATAAATCGAAGTTTTTCGTGAGTGACCTTGAAGTTTTCGACATATCGATGTGTTAGTGTATAATGTTTATAACTTAATATAATTTAAAGAATATTAACTGATATGTTACTTTATATTATAGTAATATATTTAACCAGTGGCATTGCCTATAATTAATTAGTTTTTTGTTAAACTTTATTAATAGTTTAGTTTTCATACAAAACTTTTGTGTTCCTTTATTACCAAATATAATTATTAAAAAAATCTAAAATTGTTCAATTGAAAAATTATTTATCACTTGTAAATGTACTTTCTTGACAATTCCACATTTTTCATAAAGTTGTGCTGAGTCTTGAAGGGTATACACCTGTTTATTGGAAATAAATCATTACTCGAAAGTTATACAAAGCTAGTGGGACTGCCGGATACTGGCTCCAGGATCCTGCCTTGATAAAAAAATACTAGAAGTCAACCGCAACGCCACCTACCGGATCTAATTGTCAATCTAAACCATTCTTGAATCCACTTGAACACACACAAAACATTTCATTAAAATCTGTTCAGCCGTTTAAGAGGAGTTAGTATTCAGTCAATTCAGTCACTGCACTTAGGCTTATTATTTTATGTACACGTTTCTAGCTATAGTTTTGAAAGTCTTAGAACAAACTTTAACTTAGGTTTTCTTGGTTGTTTATTAGTATTTGTTTTAATATTATTATTTTATATGTTAAATGTGACCATGAAGTATCATGTCCTAGAATACTGCGAGTGTCTAACCTTTCACCTGGTATATATAAAGATTACATTACTAATAGGGTTTTTTATATTTATTGTTGTTTCTCATACATTACTCTCAAGTTTCTGTAAACTGTAGGAGATTGAAGAGAATGGAAGATTAGGTATAGAGATATATTTCTCTGTGAATTGTTAAACAAATGGGGAAAACAAAAAAGTCTACGTGATTTTGTGTACATACGATCACTGAGTAATCAAATTAGTCAGAAAATGTTGTTTTTTTATGAAACACCTTAGTACTAAATATACAATTATAGCGTCATTTATAAAGGGAACAAAGCGTTGGACGTTTACGCAATCATCATTTTGTATGATTAACCCATACGTAATTATTTTCTTTTATCACTATACGTATATATAATTATATACCATTGGGTATAATAAATACATAGTATTTAAAAGAAAGATAAATGCAACTTATTCGTGTAATAGGTACCTACTCGTACATTGTTATAAACATACTTGAAATGTGTGATCGGAAGTTGATATGGGGTGATTATAGTCTCTAAATGTTGCAGGCTCACTAAAACCAATAACAGTTTTTTAGGTAATAGTGTTAGGTTTTAGGTACTGATCTGCCGGATAGTTAGTGTAAGCAGCATGTCAAGCGAGTTTGAATGTCTAAATGGTGGATCAGTATATGAACGAAGATGACGTCCTCACATTAAACAATTGGCGGGAAGATCAAGTTCTGCTGCGTTCGCACATCGAAAGATTCTCTAGATATTGCCACTGCTGGGTTGGTCTACTTCGTTTACCTCCATAGCTTAATGTCTTACGGTGTTTTGTTGTGGGGGACAACAGCTGAGGTGGACACCATATGCCTATTACAAAAACGGGCAGTTCGAGCAATTTATAATACCGCGAATCATTCACGAATCATTAAAGACTAAGTTTCAGGAATTCGGTATGTTAATTCTGCTCTCCCATATTGTTGATAATTTAATCTATGCTCGAAAAAACTTAGATAAGCTGGATTTAGTAAAAGACCAACATAATTTAAATATTAGAAATAGCAACAAATTGGTAATTCCATGTTTCAGGCTCGCTAAGATCATAAACAATTTTTTTTGGTAGTATTATAGTGTGGATCAATATGTGAACGATGGTGACGTCTAGAAAAGACGCTCATCTCTGTGCATCAAATAAAAACGAATGTAACTTATCTATGTTTTATAAAAATATATATCATGAGAGGAGCAACCGTGTCGTCTCTTGCCGGTTCTTCTCGATCGCTGGGATGTTTTCCGGTTTGGTGGTGGCTTTGACGTTCATAAGCGTATGTTTAGAACCTAAATTAAAGTATTTTTTTATCGTGATGTATATTATAATAACGTGGAATTGTATATATGACTAGTTTAATACACTCTCAGAGCTATTGGTTAAGAGAAAGTACAAAACGAACATTTTAAAATAAACTAAATTCCAAATCGGAAGCTGTGTGATGCGTGGGCCACCACTATGTCTCTCGCCATGCCGGGTCATATATCAGAAATTGTGAGTAAATTCTAATGATTTCGGGCACCTAGCAACTGTTGGTTTTTTTATTTTAACAGAAACGCTGTGTAACACGTTATTTAGAGTTTTTTTATTATCAATGGACACAGGAAGAAGTATGAGAACAAAGACTATACGTAGTAATATAAAAGAATTTATTGATTATGTGCTATTCATTTCAATAAATTTAGAGATAACAGAAAATGACGTCACGTCTGAGATTGTGTTCAAATGCGTAAAACGATAAATAAAATAATGTACTATGTAGGTGTAACTGCGACCCATATTGTACCTAGTTGCTCAAGTTATTCATCTTTCTCTTTTCAATCTCAATAGGTTTTATTACTCGTAACATCGCCATATGATCGTTTCCTTGCCAATCTATACATGGGTTTAAATTTTTATGGAAAATATTCTTTATATTTTCAGTTCACTATAGATGTTCGTACGTTTCGTTTTAAATTACTCTTCTAAAGTCACGTGTTGCGTATCTATTTTTTGTTCAAGTAAAAATGCAAACTATTCACACAAACACTTTTATTAGGTACATAAAGAAAAGCTCGTAATATTATAACACTTGCCTCTTTTTTTAATGAATTAATTTGAAATTGGTCACGGTGGAAATGATAGGTATAATCTTTTAATTAATAATCAGTAACCTTGGCATGAAATGTGCGGCTCAGTAATTACATAATTATGTTTCGTGATGTTTTCGTATACCACACAATTATACTGTAAAATCGTAAACCATTTGTTTTAATTATTGTTCCTCTGATGTCATAAGAGTTATGTCCTTGAGCCATACATCGGCGTGCTGATCTAAATAAGACATAATGATTGTTATCACTGGACATATATGACGAATAATATATTAAATATAACAAATTTTTAAGCTGTCACAGCATGTTCCGAATAACTCCTAGGTGATCTTTCCATCCTAGGTCATCTTCTCCATGTAGCCATGTTAGAATTTATACTGATGTTATTTTTTTTTTTTTTATGTCATAAGTGGCGAACGAACATGTGGGTCACCTGCTGTTAAGTGATAATCACTGTCCATGGACACCAACAACACCAGAGGATTCGCAAGTGCGTTGCCACCCTTTAGGGGGAAGGGATTAGTGGAGGGAGACGGAGAGGAGGAGAAGGGAGGGGAGGTGGGCCTCCGGCGCTCTCACTGACCGAACGAAACGCATCAATGCAAGCACTGTTACTTCACGTTGGCTTTCTATGAGAGGGTGGTACTACCCCCGGACGAGCCGACCCATTCATGCTGAAACCAGTAAGTTTCAGTGTGGCTCTACCACCATAAATTATGATGTTATATGTTATTATTATTATTAACATATTGTTATATGTTATTAATAGGTTGAAAGTTAAAGGGTACAAATCGTTAAGGCATTCTTGTGATGGTGATGGGGACCCACCATAAATACCTAGATCTCCCAATGTGAGTAGAACTGTATAAAGTTGTTGATTAGAATGCACGGCATTGTACAGGAAAACTATTAATACAATTAAAACCAATAATAACTAGAATATATAAGGAAAGTATTTTGTTATAGAGATATTAATGCATATTTGCAAAAAAGGATCTATTTTGTATTATTGGTATCCATAAAGTATAAGGTAATTGGTATTAATCATTACTTAAGAACTAATTAGGAACTATTTAAGAATTCGATTTTCACCTTTGCACTAAAGGTTCCCTCTTTACACCATAAATACTTGGTCTTTGCATGACAGGTTCCCTGTATACACTTCATAAAGTTACGTACTCTGCCTTTGCACCATAGAGTCCTTATAGAGCTTCTACCTGTACATCATTCCAGCGTCTCTATCGCCTTAGCTCCGTAAGTAACTTCTGATCTTGCTCAAACGGGCTTAGAGGCCTTGTTTTTCTAATATTTTGACATGTCGTCAAAGGAACGCCTTTCTTATATATATTTATTTAGGTTACCAGAGTCAACATCAATACATGGTTATTAGAATAACAGTGTTCAAAGTTTTTACTAGATACCAACCATTTCATGCATATCAAATATTATTACTTGATAATGTAATTTAAATAATTAAGATTTAATTTTTTTTAAATATTATTACATAGTATAAAACGAAGTCTTCTTTCGAGTTTGTCTGTCTGTTCGCGATAAACTCAAAACTACTGAACGGATTTTCTTGCTCCGCTAGTAAAATATAATAATTACAAACAAACGCATAAAACATTGAGATAATAATATTAAATTGTTATAATTTGATTTATTTAATGATAATATTGTATCTTATATATTATCTTAAGGTTTTTAAGTTTGTTATTTTTGTTTGTCGGGAAATTGAAATAAAACAATATATAATTTGGGAACGGAATCGTTTATTCAACCCATCTGTAATAGTAGATTATTATATTGTAATTCTACACATTTTTGTACTGTTCAAAGTACCTACCTATCTCGAGTATCCTCTATCTCTTATTCAAAAACGCATCGATAAATCCAACCAGTATATACTAAAAGCCAACCATTTTTTTTTCAAGCGTGATCCAAGTAGAACGGTAGCTACCAATCACAGTACTTCTTGGTTTCTCTACACAATTATATTGGGGGTAAATATATAGTTTTTTTTAAGATTATCCATTCTCTTACGTGACGATGAAACTAATGTATGATAGAGTATAACACGTTGGTCGTTAGGAAAAAATATTGTTATTTTTTAACAATTAATGATTATTTCAGAAAAATATAATACAGGTAATAAATTTATTGTTCTGTCATTTTGTAGCTTTCGAGGAGTTTTATCACAAATAGTAATTTAAGGTGTTAGAAACGTTCAGATACATGCATTAGTTTTTTACTTAAAGACAAAATTGTTGGAATTTTTGAATATTTTCAATTCATTAACTGTTGAAAACTACATTTCTTGATATATAAGATAATACAGAGGATAAATTCAATAATATAAGGTTATATTATACAAACATATAATAAGAAGCGACTCCCCCAATGGTATGTCTCATTCGATGTTTGGGAAAACCCTAAAGTTTTGTTGGCCACCAATATTGGTGCCTAAAGTAAAGCCTGGTCACTAATAAAATTGGTCACGTATGGGTCTGTATAAATATCTGGTTTCTTTTTTTTTTCAATTTTAATATTATTATTTCGATAGTGTTTTGTCTTCAATTAATTCGTAAATAGTATAATGAAATAAAAACATTTTAAAATAATATCAACCAGTGCATGTATCCGAATATTAAAATAAAACCTTGTAACTTTAAACGTCAAATTAAAAATAAACCGTAGTCATTATTTTCTTAGACTAAGTTACTTTTTAGATATCGATCGAGTCGTTTCGTTATTAATAATAGGTATAAATCTCCTTTATTGTCTTCAATCTTTATCATACAAAAAATAAGCTGGGGTAAACAGAAAAAAAATTGATAAATCGTGTAGCAGCATAACAAGTGGTGGCAAATTATATTTCTTTTAAAATCGCTTTGGTTCAGCCATTAATATAACTAAGTTTCAAAGGGTTCTCTAGGTTTATAACCGTATCCAGATAAAATAGTATTAATTAGCAAATTATTTAGCTAAAAGCCGACAATGCGCTTAACAAGCGATTTCGATATACTATGAATGGAAACTTCAAACATTAGACTTTCAACTGATTTTTTGTGACCCAGAATCTCAAAATGGCGGATCATGTTTTTAATTTCGTATCACCGTAAATTGTTAATTTCATGTTTAGTAAGAAAAAGTTCATACAAATGAAAAAATAATTTACAAATACTTTTTACATGAAAATTATTATTTTACAATACATAATTTGTTATTTTTCCAAGTCTTGTATGTAATAAATCAGGTATTTATTTTAAGTTTATGCTGCCAACAGTCTGTAGACCTGTGCTTTATGAGGTCTACATTCGTTTGTATAGAGCTTAACCCTTATTGTTTTTGGACAGTCCAGGAGTTCAATGTTCAAATCTCACAGTATCCCTTTGTAGGTAATGTTTTCAAGCCATTTTTAGAATGAAAAAGAGTCTGAGAAATCATAACCTAGAAACTTTTTCCATTAGGGATGTGAATGATAATATTGTCGACAAAAAATCGCTTGTTATTCGCATACACGTAAAATACACTCGTACAGTCGTTGCCTTACGAAATACACAATAGAAGTCCATGATATGTACCTAAGTATACACAAATGATTCACATTACGCAAAACGATACAAATCAATAAATACTAATCAATGACGTCATTATTATATACACATTAAACAATTATTTTAGTACCCTTCGAATTTAATGTATCTCTATGATGGTTAAACGATTGTTTATATTATTTTTAAATGACTAATAATTAATTATTGTAATTACTAAATCGATACGAAAATCATTACAATCGATATTTACATAAGTACCTACCTAATACATATTTACGGCAGCGATCATTCGATTCAATATCGATAGAAATATTCGTCGATACATTGTGTACTTATCACACACAGCAAGAACATTATTCACGATATATAGAAAGAGGTTACATAAACCAATTTTATACCTCATTAGTTTTCATGTATTAATTTTCAATGAGAATACTATTACATATTCTATATGATTATATAGAATGATATTGAATCGAGATCGAGCTCATCTGTGTATGGAGAGCCTGAAACGCAGAACTCTATCATATATCAAACACTAAACGCTTCGTTCGGTTAGAAAGAAATCCATTTAAATGTATATGAAAATAAGTGGGACTTACAGTATATACAAAAATATCACATTACTTCGAGGCCGCAGCTTTCAATTACTTAGTAATTATTTCGTCTTCTTCTTACCTAAGATGTGTACTGGTATGAAGCGTAAGCAACAGACTGATTTGTCTTTTTAAGTTTTTAAGCTATTTAATCTGCTGGAAGTGATTGAAGCGCAACTGATTAATGCAGTGGCATAGTATGTGAGATATTTTATATATTTAATTACCGACGTATTATTTTAATATTTTTATGAAATGTAACTTCTTTGGAAGCGACGAGAGATTACAGATTCTTAGTGCAAAATTTTCACAACGCAACGTTTCTGATGCAAAGAGGACGGAAAATAGATTATTGGTTTTAATAATTATATATATACATTTATAGAAAAAGACGAGCACAGTATTAGAATAAAGGTAAGGTGTATGTATTATTGATTAAATTAATAAATGTTTATACACCACCAAAGAAGTTCCACATCTATCATCTGATTGTCATGCACAATTACAAGCACACGCTTTTTTTCTCAATTACACAAATAGTAGCCATAATCATACCTTACTATTGGAATTATAGTAAGAAATCGAAAGGACTAGGGTGCTTAGATTTAGTATATAAAGTGAAAGTTACAATATCTACGAGATCTATACACGAAAAGTATCGTTCGAAGCTGTAAATGTCTAAAAAGCTGCAGCCTTGCGGATCATGCAGCCATCGCCTATACAACGCTACATTAAAACGTAAGAACTATTTGGCTTAACATCGACACACTACGCGTAAGCGAGATAACACTATTAGGCTCTCGTTCTGCCATATTGATGTTAAACCATCAATTTAATGAAATATCGATTATTATACCGTTTATTTTATTATAACAGTAACGAGAACCATTGTTATGATAACCGCACTCGCGTCATTCGTGTCGTTTGTTACCAGTTAATTTAGTTGGTAATGGCTAAAATAATTCCGCTACTTAATTTTAAATCCTGTAAAAAAAGAAAACAATATTAATAACGATATGATTAAAAGTCTCATCAATACACAAGAAGGATACTTTATATCATATCGCTCAAACTAAATTATAGTATAATAACGTATTTATCTAAATGAGCGTAACTTAGAACATTACATATTCTATAAATAATGAACGAGAAGATATTTGAGAACAACAAAATTTGCTACTACTGTTTCATGTATTAAAATTTAACGCACACAAGAATATTTAACTCTTGTGAAAAAGTACAAGATATGGAATAACGCGAGCACAGCGATCACGGCGTATAGAACGGCACACGCCGCTGGACTATCACAATAGAAAAATATAAAGGTTTTTGGAGTGGTTTTATTGCTAATTTAGGTACAGTCTTTGGTGTCCGGCGAGGATCCGCCGGAGAGTTCGTCGAGGAAGTCGAAGGTGGCGACGGCGGCACGCTCGCGGTCTCCGTAGCGCACGAAGAACCCGTCGCGGCCGAGGATGGTCGGGCGACGCGTGCGACCGACGCGTACGACGCGCACCTCGGCCAACCCGCGGCTGCGCAGAGCCGCCGCTGCACCGCAACACCGCACGTTACCTTACCGCTCACACCGCCTGCCTACAAGCGAGCGCCTTCTGCGCGACACGAACACGCGTCAGCACGCGCCGCGCCACACAATGCCCGCTCACTGCTCCACATATATACACACCGCTCCGATTTCATTCTCCTCAATATATTTACATACTACAATGCCAAGTACTGAGGAAGTCAGAAAGAATTAAGCATTACTTATCTCCTTGTAAAACTTTGTATCCAAATGATATTTTACTTTTTGCTAAAAACTTCCTACATTTACGTTATACGTTCTTTTAACTTGAACATCATGTATCAAAACTTTTATCCGGATGTATTTAACAAATGAAATTTCAATATTTCGTCAGCGTTTTATTTACCGATAGTCTTTCTTAAAATTTGAATTATTAATATCTTTATCAATAACAGTATCAGTAAACAATAATGATTGTATTAATTTATCAGTGACAAATGAGTGATTCTACTCAATTAATCACCATGTGATATTATTAATTACTTAAATGACGTATTCAAAATATATCCTAAAATCAATAAAACTACCTCATTTACAAGCTTCATAATTTGATTATGTACGAAAACTTGCCAAATTGAAACATTGCTGGTGATATTTCAATTAGGAATTTTAAAATGATGTCCACGAAATCTTTTTGATAAAATATCGATAAATGATATTTAGTAACAGTGCCCTAGCACTACACAGTATTTTAGATCGGAGCGGTGTGTTCCTAGACATTGCCCTATTTCAAAATATGAGGCGAGAGAGTGAAATGGTGCGCGTGAGTGAGAGCGGAAACAAGTGACGTGGCTGGACGTGTGAGCGTAACAAACATGGATGACATCAGAAATGACGTTTTTGACGTATGTCTTTTTCATAAACAATATCGGGTTGTGAAATTTGCTTTCATGTATTCTCAACATAAAATAAAAACTAATTTATTGGGGCAATTAATTATTGCATTCGAAAAATCTACAAAATAATGCTATGTTCACTTTGTTTATGTTTATATAAATGAATTGAGAGCTTCATGAAAAATGTAAATTAATAAATACTTATAAAGCGAATTTCATCCCCACTGGATATTTATTGGTATATATTATTTATACATTAAGCAAGTTAGATAGCCACCATAAAGTATAACAGTTGAAAGTAAGAACCATTTAACCTTAAAAAAATTATTAGACATGTGTACATATTCGCGGTTTTTAAAATTTTATTTTATTGTCCAACTCGTGAGTAATTTTCTTCTTGAATTAATATGTTAGCATATTAATGGTATTGCAGGGTGAGGACTGGTGAGGATACCATTATTTAGATAGTATTCTAAATTGTCGATCTTAGTATTATGAAAATAGATATGCCGAATAAAATAAATAATATATTCTATCATAGTGTTGTTATTGTCATAAAATAAAACACGTACAATTTTCCTTAGCCTTGTGTTTGCTACTAACCATTTGATATTCAAACATTTGTATATTACTTGGTTAACTTACTTTGCTTAGTATTTTAATAGATTATAAAGAAGTTAGGTTAATTTAATTATAATTGATAGGACAATAAAAAGGAAATCTTAGACAAAATAAAATGAAATTTAAAAACCACGAAATAATCAGTGAGTCATAGTTCAGCGATTATGAGATTCGACGAAACACCCAATAAACATAATAACAAAAAAAAATGTAATCAATAATGTGGCGAAGTGAAAAGATAAGTAACGAATTTAAAAAAGATACACGATAAGCACAAAGAGGAAAAAAAAACGCAAGCGATATTATGTCTGACTGTCATGCTTAGTTAAAATTGTTTCACATTAGAGTATAATAACTTCCTGAGAAATATTCATAGACAAATACAAATAAAAAAGATAATGGCAATTAGAAATGAACCTTTAGAGACAGTCAGTATATATGTAAAATACAGGAAAATACAGTTCTTTGAGGTTCAACCATTTCAAAATTACTGAACGTCATAGAACGTCAATATTCATAGAACTTTCACTATTCGATGCCGAATTTGTCGTATATGGTCCTAGAATACCTATTTCTTAAATTTCATTGACCTTTGGCATTTTTAAATACATTTTTACCGTTAACAAAAACAAAAGACGCGCGGTATTAGCTACAATAGAAATAATGTTCCTTAACATTAACAGGTTTATAAAAACCCCAACACCAACTGAATAATTTTATGTACTATTTTTGTTTGACTATAAATTGGCGTGAGTCATATTATAGTATACAAAAAGGTTCATATACAGTTAACTTTT
The DNA here is from genome assembly GCA_015888305.1 of Antheraea pernyi. NCBI lineage: Eukaryota > Metazoa > Arthropoda > Insecta > Lepidoptera > Saturniidae > Antheraea > Antheraea pernyi. The sequence continues at coordinate 1,130,085 of MU158712.1, forward strand.
AACTAAGCATAACAGTATCATGGACTCGTGAAATAATCAATATAATAACTGTTAGATACTTAAAAGATCTTTAAACACGAGCAGAGTGTGGGTTCAAAATGAATTTTGACTGTTTTTTTAAATATTCTGTTGTTAAACAAATGAATTACACGATATATAATCTAAGGAAGGCGCTTGCTTTACTCGATATCTTAAACGACTAATGTTGGCAATTCGGAAATTGAAATAGTACCCAGTATCCAGTTGTGAAATGTGATATAGAAAATTCCTAATACTATGATTTCTCCCCCTTTATTACATTGATTTGATAATATAAGAGAAAAGGTTTGTTTGTTTGTTTGTTTGTTTGTAGAAGGTTATCCCCCCGTATAACAAACGTCAAAATATTGTTTTCCACATAGGAAACTACATTCTCATTATAATTCCTATTGGAATTAACGCTAACAGAGTCGCGAGTCGTTGTTAGTAGACTTTATAACCGATTAATCACAGTTATGAATAACATAGAGCGTCAAGGTAATGATAAATTCCCCCACGCATGTCAAATTTGTCTTCTATTTTGATATTATTGGGGGAAAAATAAGAATATCGAAGGTGGAAACGGCCAATTAGTGCTTCCACCCTCGATATAAACTAATATGTTTGGTGAACTTAGTAATCCTAACGTAGTAACGTAACCTTAGAAAATAATTTAATAATCAAATATTACATAAGCAGAAGTTTTGTATTTGTTAATCGCTTTCTCCCCCAAGTCAGCAATAGTAAGTAATGCTCTTACCCCCTTACCCCTTCAAACACTTATATAAGTATTTTTTAGTCTGGTTTCCTTATTGATTCATGGGTAGGAGTTAATCAATTTAGAAATAAGAAGTTTATTGTCTACAGAGAAATTAACTTATAGTGGTTCGCTACTAGGGCGATGGTAGCCCAGTGGATAACACCACGCGCCTCACATATCAGACCTACAGACTCCCGCATGCCATCGAAAATAAGCAAAATTAAAGACACTTCTCCCCCTTGCCTCTCTTTAAAGCTTACGTAATACTTGAATATTCACAATGTTAACCGGGTGAAATTTACCAGTTTTCTGCCGCCTGGATCTGTGCAGGCGGTGCAACCTCGAGTAGGGGGGAGGCGGCTCCGCGGGGGAGGAGCCGCACGACGAGGGCGAGGAGTCACTCGACGCCAGCATCACGTCAAGAAGGTTCGCGCGGGCCTACAAGTGACCATTTTATATACAAATATAATCTCCCTATATCATATAATTAGGTAAAATAATTATTTGTACATAATGTTCATTTATTTCTTGCTCCCATATATTTATAGCCTTTCTTTCTATTATTATTTGCTCTTAATGATTTTAAATTGACAAAATATGTAAGTTTTAAATACATACTTATAATTAAGAATTCACGTGCCTAGAATCATATTTTATTAATTGTCAAATTTAATGAAATTGAAAAAAAAACTGAATTTTCAAAACAAATATGATGTATTTCTAAAATTCTATTGCTATAAATTGATGGGTTGTTTCTCCGAACCGGTGGTAGATTTGACATTCATAAGCGCCTTCTCAAAATTGAATTAAATAAATTATTTTTGATTTTGATGACAATCAGGTAATCGAAAATGAGAATCCGGTAGAAGATATAACTATCAGGTACCTTAGGATCACTAAAGTCGATATCCTTCTCGACGTGCACCCAACCGGTGGGCGCCCACAGCGCACTGTCCTTCTGGGATTGGTTCTTGTCGCTTTTATCGTCAAGTTTCGCGTCGTTCCCCGGAGGTGTGCCTTCGCTTTGACGTATCATTCTGAAAGACAACCGATATATCATCAAATACGTATTCCTATGGCAAACCAGTAGAAGCACACTACTGTATTCCGATCCGAAGAATGTGTTTGGCAACACACACGCAAGAGCCGTTCCAGTCCTTAAGAAGAAATCTATTATAACTAGCTTCAGGACTGTCGTCTTATCGAAATTGGCTATAAATAAATATAGGCTGTAACCACTTAACAACACATCATTCTATACACATCCTAAATGCCTGTTTACTACTTCATTATATAAAGAAAATTCATATAAATAATGTAAAGAATGTATTAACAACAAAATTGATAACCCTTACCTGTTCAACTCTTCGATAACGTCCTTAGAAGTTGCTGCTTCGTGGAAACTTAATTTGTGCTCTTGCTTAACGATAATAGGCTCCGGTATTGCGCTGGCTTGTGCTGTTACAGGCCTAATCCTTTCTGCTACAGGAATCTTCGATTTAGCCTTGTTTGTTGGCGATGACGGAGGCTTTTTACCCATTAAGGTCGGAATACGGCTCCTATCGCTTTTCGGTCTCACCTCTTTAAGAATTTCATTCTTATTACTTACTATCACAGTTTCCGCTGTCGACGTGCTTGTCGTGTTTGATTCAGTCATTTGAGGAGAATTAGTTTCCGGGGATGAATTTTCTTCTTCTTCCGGGACGGTTAGCAAGCTCGTGCTCCTTCTACACGCGCTCATGACCTCCTCGACTAAAGACATTTCAGTATCAACTGTTAGAAACGGTATACTCGATATCTTCGCCACCTCCTGTTCTTTTTCGTTTGTTGATTTTTTGAGCATTATATTTACAGTGTTCTCTTTTAGAGCTGAATTATGGTCTAAGGGATGGCAAGATTCCGTTTCACTTGGTTTCTCGTCTTTAATTGATTTTAGTTCGTCTTCCGCTTCAGTTGAATTGCTCGCATCGATAATTTTGTTAATATCATTCTTTCTTTGTATTTTCTTTAGTTGATGTTCATCTATTTCATTTTCAGTATTTTCTGTTCTTGACAACTCCTCGCAATAACCTTCTGATTCCACATAGGGATCTTCTTTCTCGATAAATCTTGGAGTCGACTTTGGTTCGGACACGGTTTCACAGAATGCTACTCTTGGTCTATCAATAATAATGTCGTTCGAATCGTTCTCCGAAAAACTACCAAAAGAGTCTGGTCTTCTATCTTCGGAAACTTCACTTCGAGGTCCAACGGAATCATCGTCGAAATCCGCCGCAGCATAAGGAGGTGGCAGCTCACGAATCTCGGATACGGGCCGTGAGGACATCGAATCAGATTCTTCTCTATCTTTACAATATTTTTGTTGCTCCGCAATAAAGTGGAGTACGTTTTGTAAGGCATGTTCTCTATCTTGAATAGCCATTGTTTGAACGTCATTAATTCTTAAATGAGTATTTGCATCTTGCGAAGGTAATCCTCTGGATGAATTTGACGCTAGACTCTTTGTGCTTTCATATTTGACAAGTCGGTAAAAATCTCTAGTGAAATCTAAGCCTACATTTGTACAATCCCCGTCTTCGCTCAATGCTGTACTGGATCTTTTATCAGCTCCGTCAGATGTACTTGACCATGATCCTTCTGGAGAATGAGTGCCATTACAATCCCACCTTTTCTCCGATGTTTCGTGATCATCTCCTATTTTACATTCATCGATTTCTACAGTAGCAAAGCCACAATCATTCCATAAGCAATCGCCCACGTCATCCTCTAACTCTAATGCGTCATCTTCTCTAATACTTGGTAATGTTGATAACGATATTTGACCAGGTGTCGTTATCTCTGCAAAAGGAGACTGCCTGTCTCTGAGATCTTCACATGAAAGTGATAGACTCCAATCTTCTAACTCCGCTCTATCGTATTCTAGATCAGCTAAATCTCTGTGTCGTTGTTGCAATGCTGACCTAGCATCGTCTAGCTCTAACCAGTGTTGAACATAATCAGCATCGTACTGCGAACCGTCGCCCCTATCATCTAATGTACTACCCCAAGAAACTCTCTCAGAACTCGTCGTCGAAGCTATAGCAGGTCGTCTTAAAGGTCTTTCTGGTGCTGGTTTGAGATCTAGTACTAACACCCCTGAACTAGGTGAAGGGGTGTCGAGACAACTTGTGGGACATGTGGTGCCTGCTATCAATTTTAAACATAAGTGCGAATCTGAGAAACTACGTACAACATGTTGGAATGGTAAAATTGGCCTTGAGGGAGGATAGCTTCCTCTGACTCCAGCAAAAGCTATACCGAATGGAAAATAAATATAATCAGCTTCAGCTAACAACCTAGCATGTCTCCGAGATTCTCTAGGGTTGATTGAGACTATAGTTTGGTTATCAGTTTCATCTGAAGCTTCGTTAAGGTCGGGTAACGCTCTATCTGCGGCGTGGTCGCTTTGCCTTGACGCATCAGCCTGGACGTCGCTGGACATAGTAGAATAACCTTCATCCTTAGCACCACTTTCAGGAGATTCGGCACCAGCTTCACATGCCTCACCACTTTCTTCTTCAGCTACTTTTTCTTCGCTTGCCCCTAAAATTAGAGAAGAATTTTAATTAAAGAATATTTGATATTATAAAATAGTGTACAAAATTGACATAACATAACAGGAAACTCTTATTGGAATTATTTTTATAGCTATTTGGCGGTTTTTTTAATCTCTATAAACATTCAGGTATGTCCTGTGGATACTGAATAAAGAGTGAGGAGCTTAGAGAAGAAGAAAGTTATTACGAATAAAGTTACTTATACCTCGAACAGGGTCAGCGTGTGGTTGCGGCATGCTGAGGCTAAGCGTGGCCGGCCGTATTGGAGTCGCCCACAGAGTTGGATCCACTGCAGACAAGGCGCGCGCGAGATTCGCTGGGGTCACTTCTAGACCCTGAAATAATAAAATTACATTTTTATATGTTTTCTATATATAAATGTATTCTCTAAAATGCATTTGTTATTCTTAAGTCTAATTCATTTTTAACATTTCTCTTTCACAATTATGTTTTTTTTTTTGTAAACCAAGCATGGCGTAGTGTCTGCACTCATTATCATCATTATCATAGGCACTTACATCTTTGATAGGTCATTTAAGTAGTACCCTAGCAACACTTCCGTTCACGACTAAGAAGGCTGATCCGGAACAGGATCCTTTAAGCGTACTCCCATAAAGTTACATACTCCCAAGAGGAAGGGAAGTAGAAGCCCACTGTTGACGCCTCATATTGCCGAATACAGTGCAATTTAAAAACAACGCCTTCATCATACTATCCTGCATGCCTTTTGATAGCTGGATATTTTGGCTTCCTGTATATATTTAATAGTCCCAAAATATGATCAATTTTGAGAAGAAACATTTATTTATTAATTATGTTTACAATAATTGTTACATCGGCTTATTCTAAACAAAAAATATTACTTTAATCATTGACTACGATGTACAATTTCTTAACTAAACACAACTCGCATAGTATATATATTATATTAATATATATAATATTAATTAAAAGTGAAGACATTTTTATACTATAGCCGTAAACTAAGTTAAAAATGAAAAAAAAAAAAAAATCTCATACCAGATTAAATATTTAAATCTTGATAATGGTATGCCAAACATATCTAAGTTACATTATAATAGGGTTTCTATGTGCCTGGTGGTAGCGACCCAGTCGAATATAGACACTATAGCACACCGCCTGAATATACACTGCGACTATTATGGGTGTTACATCTGATATATCAGATTCAGTGACACCATAAATCTATAAAGAAGTTCATACAGACACATGTAGAAATATTATATAACCGCGTCGTTTATGTTTATCATATATTAAAATAATCTATATAAATTAGGATAAAAGTGCTGGGATAGTACCTTCAGTTCAGTCCAAATGTCAGCCAGGATCTGATGGCGTCGCTTGTCGTCGTGGCTGAGGGGGTGCGGGTGTGGTACAGGCGGAGCTGGTGGCGGAGAATCCCGGAACGAGACCAGGGATCCACACGAACCCACGTCTACTAGGTGAACTGAAAATGTCAGTATATTTCTGTAGCTTCAAAATGTCCAAGGAATTGGAAGTCGTAAAATTATATATAAGTGGCCAGTGGGAGAACAGATAAGAACATCTGTCTCTTCTGTTTCTCAACGCATTTTCTTCATTCGTTTTGTATTTAGTAGCTGCTGTCATGTTATGCCCGCTGTAATGTTATCAATAAAACAATTGGAAAAAGTTTTTTTTCCTGACGTCGAAGTTCGCTGGACGATCGCTCGTAAATATAAACAGATACTTTCATAAAAGACTTTGAGGTTTTCATACACAAACACAATAATAAGTATAGACATCTACTTATGAACTTTCCACTTCAAATTCTACTAAATTTCCGATGTTTGTCAGTAGAAAGAATTTTTTATTTTCTACATTAATGCCATGTTGTTTTAATTTCGTTTTCTTCAATATAGTTGCACTGATTGTTTTAGCTCATTTTTAAAATACTTTATAGGTTTTAGTGTATGACCACAATCTCATCTGATGATAAATGCGAACCCAAGATGGTAAATCCGCTAAATCTAGAACTGGCTGACTCTTAAGTGCAACTACGGGAACACACCAATAGGTGCTTGATAACGCTTTGGTGCCATCACGATTACTTAACCATAAACTCCGACTCGGTTGTTAGGATTCGGAATTACGTCCATGGAACGCGGTTTCCGATCATGCTATCAACTAAGCTATCATCGCTACAAATGAAAATGAATCTTCAGTGTAAGTAGAGGCATGTATGGTAATTTACCTTGTAACTCCCTAGGCGTATGCGGCGTGAGAGGTGTGTGCGGCGTGGCTGGCGAAGGTCTAGGCTGCGGACGTAGTTGGCGTACGAGAAGCGCGCTTAACGCACGATTCTGCGCTTCCAGCTCGCGAACACGCGCACGAGCACATCCCAACTCTTCACGTATGCTCTGTATATACAAATACAAATATCTTTTTTTTCGAACTGACTATGCTATTGACCTAGCAATGTCTTAACAGCTTAACCGGACTACAACAAATATTTTTATTTTCTATAAAACCTTTACATAATATAGTCTTAACTATGGCCCCAAACTAGGCGATGCCCGTCTCATGGAAGCCTGATGCCTGTTTACAAATTGCCTTTAATTGATGGTGGCGCGTATTGTGTTTATAATATTTAGAGGAAATTACATTTAAAAAATTAAAGTTAAGACAAGAAGAAACAGAAATCATATAATAACTTAAAAAACGTGTGTGTATGTTAATATATCACAATATAATCATGATATTATAGTTACATACATTACAGTAGTATAAGTAAGCGATATGATTCAATAAAATTGTTTCTGGCAGCCATTTTCTTCGTGGCTTTACGGGTAATTAATTATGCAATCTTTAGTTTCACTGAATAACGATTAAAATTTAGTCCATATAAGTGGTATTGGGATTGTACAGCATAAATAAGCCCTTAAATTAAAAGAATCCCAAAGAAAAAGTGCACTGGAGTTTAATCGTATGATCTAGATTGGCAGATATTATAGGCAATTACACAATCAGGAATTGATATTGTTACAATGGCTGTATGAGACGGGGCACGGTTCTTATTTAATAGTTATCTCGTAATTCAGCCACACTTAAACCTTCGCAGTGAAGCCTTCATTAATTTTGTAATATTACCCAATAAAGAGAACGCGTTTTATTTTTTTACAGTTTATTAAATTCCTAAACAGTCAGCGGTCACGGTGTCATTTTTTTATTGGGCCAAACTTTAGCGAGTAAATATTTCGCGAAACTTACACGAACTTTCGACCGCCAATATATACATATGTTCTCATTTTAACTGAAGGTTGTACTAGCTACTCATATTTTACGAAGCGGTTACGAAAACTTTTAAAATTAAATCAACCGTAAAAGTTTACCCTGTCTGCTTAGCCCCCTCTGACCCCCACCGTCAGACCAAATAAACGTGTACATTTTAATTACACTTCATTAGTTAAATTAAATTCGAGACGGTAATTGACGGGCTGTAATTGTAAAGGGGATAGGATCTTAGGATAGCAAGATATTGCACTCAATGTTGCCAACTTCGAGGCGTCCTCAAAATTGGATGTAAAGTTTGTTTATTAAAAGATTTCCCGTGAAACTTTACGGGTGGGTATGAGTTTTGAATTTAATATTGCGTAAATAATTAAGTCTGTTATGAGTTTAAAGATAAGACTGATAAGACACGAGTTTAATTAAATGTGTTACTTTTTTAAAACTTATACATACTTATTTCCATTTCGAAATACTTATAAACGTTGGGCGAATCTAATCGTACTAGTGGGCGCCCAGTGGTCGACATTTGACCATAATTCATTGATTTTTTTAAGTTTGAATTTTATTAGGGTTAATATCATTGTTGAATGTAGAATGAAAAAGGGTAATTGGAACGTAAGAGTAAAAAAAATACATACAGTCGAGCATAGCAACCTCCTTCGCAACCTTTTTTGAAGTTCATTATTGACGGATGTCAAAATGTCTTTTTTATTTACATGTGTGTACATGTTGTGTAAAATTGAAGCAGTAGTGTGAGTAATGCATATTTTAATTATTTTAATGTACTTCTAATGCATTTTATATAAAATAAATAACTTTCTGCACTTCTCCTCCATATAAACTTTAACTATGCCAAGTTTCACGTTCATCCGTCCGCGCATTTCTCTTAAAAAGGGATACAAAGTTTGGGCTTCACGTATTAATATATATGATGATAAGAGTGGCTCATAACAGTGTTTCGAAAACATTTTTTTTTACACTTTACTAGCAACTATCCGCGACTTATGCTAATCGGAGTTATTGTATCCATGTTCAGATTCTTTGTCTACGTTCCTATTATGGCATCAGATTATTCTTATTGAAAGTAGATAGCGAGGTACTTCCATTATCAATGGTCTAACAAAATGGACGTTCCCTTGTTAGAACTTTTCAGGGAGTTTTTATCTTACAATATCTCATATTATCATGTCTAATACACTTATCCCGTGCACAATAAACAAACCATTTCCCTTAGAATGCCAACAATACAATAAGACCAAATAACCCATTGAAAAAAAGTAAAATCTCTTACATGACAAACTAAGATGCCCAAAAACTGATTTTTTATATTTTATAGGTTTTATAATATTTGACCACAATCTCATAATATGAGCATTTTGCCTAAGAAGGTAAACACGATAATAATCCTAGAGAGGAACTAGTTCTCGAGAGCAGCTGCCGGAACACACCTATACGTGCTTTGCGATAGATTTACAACTTCAGTATGATATTTAGGTCATGTTAGAAAAATCCCTACCAGCATGCTATGGCTTCATCTCGCAGTTTTTTATTTAACCAAAAATCCGGATCATCCGCAAGGATTTGAGTAAAGACCTTTTTTTAAAAAAGTAACTGTTTGAAAAACATCACACTAACCCGTAACGTTTTGATGATTTCAGAATCGCTAGTTTTATATTGCGTGATACAACTTTCTTATGGAAATCCTCTAATATAACTTATTCTTTCTACCATTATTTTTACCATAGATCATGAATATGTTTAAAGTATGCAATGCTTTTATGAAAGGCTTAATCATTTTTATCAAAACATAAACCTACATAATTTAATTAAACACATGATGTGTCTGGAACAAGTCAGAAACGAATAGTTGTTTATAACCTTTGTTTCAACAATATGAGGGATCAAGGTGCCTTCCACCTCATTTTGCCCATACTGACTGTGTTGACGTCTTTTCCGTATATAATTTGGTTACTGGTTAATCTATGTGTTCTTCTTTATTTAGGCCATTATTCTCTGGGACGGTTAAATCTAATTTGATGAGGCTTTTATCGACAGAAAGAGGACTTTTTAGGGTATTTCTAGTCCACATCTAGTTTTGCCTCACCATAGGGTCTAAGCAATTATGATGAAATTCAACAGATCGATTGAAAAATCGATAATAGAATCATGCCAGTGGAGTTAAATGAGTTATGTTAAAATTACAAAATGATAAAATATCTACTTCCAACGAAACAACGGGCTCTAGTAAGTTTTAAATAAATTTCAATGGCTGACGTAACTCTAATTGTTAAACGCCAAATTTCCAAGAAAAAAAACTTAGTGCCATTTCTAAATACTGGCAATAATTGTATCCTTATTATCAACCATATATTGTATAACATTAGTTTGATATAAGCTACGCTATAATGTAACCTTTCATCAGTTCGATCCCTCAGTATCTAATTATTATTTAAGATGGATCCAACACATGGTACCGAAGCATACACTCCCAATAAACTCTGAAGGGGGGGATGAGCATCTATCAAACGTAATGTGAAGATGACGTTGATTGCTTTATCATAATTGCGTAAGCGTCAAGCAGAGGGTGCCGCTTTTATTATGTGCTAATGAATTTCAATTATCAAGAAGGGGTTAAATAACGTGGAAGACGTACAAAAATTGAACATTACTTCATAATTATCCTAAATATTATAGAGAACGTTACATTGCATCAACAGTGTCAACCGCCGTCAGGTTCAATCGTCAACCAAGGAACGGGTTTTTAATTATTTTTATTGTCTCTCTCTCTCTCTATTACTAGTTTCAGATTAACTTTTTCAGGTTTAGATTGCATAAATAAAATCAAACGTTTTTGTTACGGTGAGACGTCGTAGTGTCCAATCAATTCCAGGCAGAAGTGCAAAGTAATATAAAATATAACGATGGATTTTCGCAAAGTAACGCTTTCTTCAATTAAACATAATTATTTTATTTTCTTTCAAAGATCTTTTAAAAGTTTGGAAAACGATGAAATCACCAGCAACTCAGCAGTTCAGAGCATTCGAACCAGACGGCGCCATTTTATCTGAAAACTTCTTCCTAGTTCGCGCGAATACGGAAAACCAACATGGCGGCCACTCGCAAACTGGATTTAAACGCAAACATTCGCATTATCGAGCAGATTATGGCCAGATTATAGTGGACCGAAGCGTCTGAAATTATTACGGTGCCAGCTAAGGCCGAATTGTCCCATTTCGTGAGATTTATGTGTGAATGTAGGAGCGCATAATCCGCGGCCGCGCGAATCCGGCCTTTATAATTATGAGAAAACAATTTTCATGATACATCTTAATGTTCAGACGGATTAAGTGATACGAGTTTAACAGTTTTTTTGCGGATTAACATTGTAGGTGAGTGGTTTTGGGTAATTTATTACAAGGGTTTGTTTTATCAAGTAAGATTGTAAAGGTCGTTCATATTAGTTTAAAATGTGACGGGTGTTTTGAACGTGTGTGTTTAAAACGACACTGTCTGGAATGGAATATATAATATATAATAAAATGTAAAAGAATTAAAAGCAGTGCGTTTATCAGTGTGTACACGCGAAGGCAAACTTTTTTGGGACATATCCATAGATAAGATTGCTAAGGCCAAAAGTATTTTAACTTAAAAATTATTTAAATGGAAATATTAAGATAAAAAAAAATAGAAAATATATGCAGTTTTCTATATACGCCCAGAGGTCGATATTCGACCATAGTTCATTAATTTTTTAAAGTTTGAATTTTATTAGGGTTCTTTTGTCAAAGGGTATTGTAGAATGTAGAATGAAAAAGGGTAATTGGAACGTAAGAGTAAAATAATACATACAGTCGAGCATAGCAACCTCCTTCACAACCTTTTTTGAAGTCCTTTATTGACAGATGTCAAAATGTCTTTTTTATTTACATGTTGTGTAAAATTGAAGCAGTAGTGTGAGTAATGCATATTTTAATTAATTTAATGTACTTCTAATGCATTTTATATAAAATAAATAGCTTTCTGCACTTTTCCTCCATATAAACTTTAACTATGCCAAATTTCACGTTCATCCGTTCGCCCAATTCCGTTAAAAAGGGGTACAAAGTTTAGGCTTCACGTATTAATATATATGATATTTCATTGTAAATACTATTAATATAGAATAGTAATGTTTATTCTGATATGGTCGTTAAGTACCTAAGTGTGGAGATTTTGGCAGGATCTTAGTCTATCGTGCAGTAAATTTTATATTTTACTAGCCTCTGCCCGCGACTTCGTCCGCGTTGAATAGTTACTTTGGGCTAACGCTAACACGCAACGGAAGCTCTCAAGAGAAAAAAAAACCCGATTTTGAAACATTCTTCACTGGTGATCCGCTCCTATTGGCCTTGGCGTGGTGATATATATAGAGCTATATAACACTGAAAGAATTTTTCAAATCGAACCAGTAGTTCTTGAGATTACCCCCTACATCATCACAAACTCACAACGTCACAAGCTCCCAAATTCACAAACTTTACCTCTATATAATATTAGTATAGATATATAATTGTGTTATTTGTGTGTTATTTTACTCTATATTTTGTAATATTGGCGACGTTTTACATAATTGTTCAGTAATTGTGCAAAAGTGAAATGGATGGGAAACAATACAATGGAGCATGAATTGAAAATTGAGAATTAATTGGAATGCCGCAAAAAATCCATGGCAAGTTCTAATAAGAGGGCCACCATCTTCTTAGAACATTGAAATTATCGCAAGACACTTGTAATATTATTAGCTATTTGGATATGGCAGTACATATCATTATGAGAACGGCGTATTCACGTGCCCTCATGTGCACGAAGTTTCGCCGCGAAGATAGGCTACATAATCCATCTTCGAAGGCACCAGCTCCATTTCTAAGTTTAGGGGTCATAGTGATCGCCATGGCCGAAACCGGTCGGAACAATCATCATCATGGCAGTAATAATATGAACTTGATTTTTTTAAACATAAATACTTAAAGTTATATTAACTATATTCACCTTCTGAGAAAGAAGAGCTCGCACGACCTGCTGGGCTACATCGTCCAGCTTCCGTTCGTGGTCACCACCGCCCAATCCCGCCGACAGTGCTGATAGCTGCCCCCGAAGCCGTTCGTTCTCCGCACTCAGCGTCGCCAATTGACCTTGATAATGGGCTGCTGATGCCTGGGAATATCATACATTTTTTATGGTATATTTCAGTCCATATAAGTCCTCGATGACTAGAAAACAATGACACTTTTAAATTTCTAAAATTATAATTCTGACATTTGGTCACAGATTATTGTGACGTTGAGTTGTACCAAGGAGGGATTTTATGGCCTACTTTTTGCAAGTCAATTGTTTCACTTCTAAGAGTTGTACATTATGTTTAGTGGTAGAGCCACGCTGAAGTTATTACTGGTTTCAGCATGAATGGGTCGGCTCGCCCGGGGTACTACCACTCTCTCATAGAAAACCGACGTGAAGTAACAATGCTTGCATTGTTGCGTTTCTTTCTGTCAGTGAGAGGGCCGGAGCACCCACCTTCCCTTCCCTTCCCCTAACTCTTTCTCCCTCCACCCCAACACAGGCAGGCAACGCACTTGCGACTCCCCTGGTGTTGCAAGTGTCTATGGACGGCGGTGATCGCTTAAAATCAGGTGACCCACCCGTTCGTTTGCCTCCTATGATATAAAAAAAAAGTAATCTTTTTCAACCAAATTCGAAAATATCTTTTGTAATTTGACTAGCAGATGAAGAGATCACAGCACTCAAACAGACAAAAAAAAATGTAGAGTAAATGTTTATGGATTGGTGAATACTGATATTGATTGATTATTTTAATACATATAAAGAAATAGATACTGGACTCGCAGCGACATAAACTTAAAGAGCCAAGAAGCCTGCAGTGTGTGCGATACAGTGACTTAGTCATTCACTAGTTTGTGGGCCCTGGAAGGAATCATTTTGTTTGTAGATACTCTTAGCAAATAATCGTTATACCCATTCTTAAAAATACATACATACATGTATACTTTGATCGAATGGATAGTTAGTAATCTCAAGGCAAGATTTGGACACGTTGGCACTCTTGCGTTAGGTGCCCTTTCGGCTGAGAACCTTCTCTGTACGTCATAAAGCCCGGAAAACTATCAAATCTCTTATGGGTTATACAGTTCGTAAAAAGGTGTTTAACTTGAAATATTTATTTCAAGTGTAATTATAAAAAATGTGGCTGCCCTAGGTTTTTGTGTAAAACTACTAAGAAATCAGAAAACCTAAGCAAGATGTACCGCCAGACACATTTTTGCTGCTAAGCAGAAGTGCTTATTGCTTATTCGAAGCATGACAGTTGGAAACGTATGCTGACTTACGAGCCCTTCTGACTCGGTCTGCACAGGTAGTGAACTACTTACTATAACTGACCTCAAGACTACAGTTCTATTGAGGTACACAAAGGTACTGTAGTTTTCACTTGAACATCAGATGGATGGTATGTTTGGTTGCTATTTTATACCATTAAAAACAATTATGGAATTTTTGCTTTATTCCGGAGTGATTTAAAAGTTAAGCATAATCGACAGACTGAGTGAATATCCGAGACGGAACGCGTCGCCGCAACCAATATTATTTTTGTTTATCCTGCTGTTTTATTTTCACAGGCATTCATCAGCACGTCACAGCGGCGCTTGTCAACAAAATCGCTTTAGTAAAAATAAAAATGCTCTAAAAAGAGCCCATCATTCACACTCTTAATTAAGAGACCGCCCGAGGCCTCGGTAAAAAAAGAACCAGTTTAATTTGACACCTCGATTTTTTGTTTGACTGAAAGAAAATATAGTTCGGAAAATTTCGTACGTGACGTCGGGGGTCTGCTTAAAATTGGCTGATATTCGATTCGAATGCGCTCGCTTTCCCGCTAATATATTCAGAGTTTTATCGTTATCGCAATACGGTATAGACTTAAACGGTCCTAGGGTTCGTCGAATTGGTTTTCATTAGTCCTCGAGTGAGGTCGAGATACAAAGTGTTTGTATGGCTGTCTGAAATAACACGCGGTTGATACAGCGTGAAAGGGGTGACATTTCAATGGTTATATTTTTGTTTTTGTTACCTTAATTAAGACTTCTAAATTAATGCAAATATAATGCCTGTGTAATGGAAAACAAGTATTTAGTCATGCATAATTTTATTTTTAGATATACAATAACTCTGAGGCCTAACGCTGTTTTACCACAGACCTTTAAAACTGATGATTTAAAAAAAATCGAGGCAGTCGAGATAATTACTGTTCTTTTTTGAAATTTTAAATTAATTATAGACTTAAATTTAAATTAATTATTTAAATTTCATAATACGTTATACATTATAATTATTAACATTAGTCTGTTTTTCACTTTTATTGACACTCCGAGCAATAATTATATACATTTGTATATAGTTTATTAATTAATCGAACATATGATGGGCTGCACAAGCTCACCACAAAAAATCAATATCTCATCTAAACATGTTGCTATATTACGTATTTTTAGTCTGGCGCATGTGCAATACGTCACGAGCGTGTCGAGGTCAATGGTGACGTGAACCCATAAGTTTTTCTCCTATCAAAAAATCGCTCAACATGGATAAAAAAGTTATCACTTAAAAAATTGAATTAAGAAATATTGAGAGATCCTACTAAGCTAAAGTTTTTAGTTGGCGAATTCAAAAAATAAAAAAAACTAGGAAATTTCGTGGGTAAAATTAATAAATAATCTTCTAGATTTCGATAACAGCGACACCAACCGGATACAAATAGCTATAAGGAGCTATAAACTGTCCTAAGAAAGTATCCTCTTAGTAAAAAAATAGTATGGAAATTGATGACAACGTATATGAAAAAATAATTAAGAACTCACCCATGAATTTTATATATTGAGATAAATATTATCTATATATAATGAGAATTACAACATGATTTATGGGATTATGGATATTAGCTTAAGGAAAAGTGGCCATGATACATAAATTATAGTTAGTTTTGAAAAACTCTAATAAAATACGTCATATTTTACATATAAATAGTAATTATAATTAAAAATTGATATCGAGTCTTCATGTTCATTAAGCTGGTTTAATTAAAATCACCAGAAATGACAGCCAGATGAGATATACAGCGGATTTATTCTCAAAATCCTGGCACACCGCACCGTCAGCCATATTGTTGTTTGAACCTTTAATTTAGTAAATTTATATTTTGAATTTCGAACGCGCAGATGTTTAAAGGATTAGGGTAATTAAATTGAAGAGTGGAATTGGATTTGCTTGTCTTTGAAATGTTAGAGAAAAGAGGTTTTATTTTGAAATTAATCATTCCTATTGCTAGTAGCATATAAACGGTATTGCCAGGTTAATCTTTTACTGTACTACATCGAAACCTAAATAATGACGAATATTATCGAAATATACTGATCTCTTTTTAATTTTAAAATTTATGATTAACGATTGAACGGTGACCACTATTCAATGCGAACTTATAACTTTTATGATTCTTCAGTGACTTTCCCAATAAATCACTCGAACCCTTGCTAAACTAATCTGTCAAGTTTCCTTTGATTTTTATGAAATACTCCATGACGTTCAATTATATTAAGGGAGAGTTACATAGATTAGAGAGTACAGATGCTATACACTAATATTACGGACTATGGGAAATCAACTTTAAAAAAATTAGGATAGTGTTTGGTTCTGCAATAAGATCCCTTAGTACCGATTTATTAAACAACTCGCTTCTGCCCGCGACTTCGTCCGCGTGAAAACTATTCCACTTAACCATACTTTGGGCTAACGCTGATACGCAGCGGAAGCTCTCAAAAGGAAAAAAATATTGGTCTTACGGTGATGATATATAACTTATAGCCGTCCTCGATAAATGAGCTATTTAACACTGAAAGATTTTTTCAAATCGAACCAGTAGCTCTTGAGATTAGCACATTCAACAACAAACCCTCTAGCTTTATAATATTAGTATAGATTACTACTCTTCTCTCTTTTGACAGAGTGGACCGATTTTATTTCAAAATCAAAATACTCTTTATTCAATTTAGGCCCTGAGAAGGCACCTATGAACGTCAAAGCTACCACCGGTTCGGAAAACAACCCAGTCATCGAGAAGAACCGACAAGAAACTCGATCTGGTTTATCTTTTCATAATAACTAACATATATATTTTTTTATTATTACAACATAATAGACACATAAAGCTACATTCGTTTTTAGTGGTTGTACAGAGAGAGGCGTCACTTCCAGACGTCGCTATCGTTCAAATACTGATCCACCGAATTTATTATGAGTTTATTATTAAAACAAATACTAAGTTACTCTCGAGGATATGCTTTATAAATTTATTTGTGAAGTTTTATTGTGAACCCAGTACTTTAGCACCGATGCGTGTCCATACAAACTGACAGACAGACATTTCTAAAAATTATTGAAATGTATTCTATTACTTATTCCTAGACACCAGCAACAATTTTTTTTCACGAAAATCGAAAAAGGACAGACACGTTCGATTTACATTCTTATTTTATAATATATCTTACTAGCGTCTATACTTTTTTTTTTTTTTTTTTTTCCCTGCTTTAATTCCTCTGACACAGGTCAGAGACATTTTATGGCGTGGGGAAGAGTAACGGCGTGGGTTTCTTTGCTCTTATTTGGTTGGGCTGTACTTATTGAAGTTGCAGCCTATAAAGGGTGTACATACAATATGACGTAACAAAATCGTAGTATTAAGGTTAGTGTTAACAATCATGACATTACTAAGTACATGTTTTTTTTTTATATATACATATATGTTTCTATACTTATTATATTTTTTCATTTACTATTAGTACTATTACTTCTTTGTTACCGAATTAGCGTCTATACTTATGTATAGATAAGTGTAAGTACCATGTTATTCGGGCTTTAATATCAACAGCTTCGATTATCTATATATGTTAATTAATCAATCTATACAAATAAATAAACTTGAACTGTCTATTACTTGCCCAAGATTATCTTGGAAACGATGAAAACAAATGTAACGAGATTTTTACTGGTGGATAGAACAGTCTTCAGAGAATTGTCTAGGTTATCCTTTTCCATAAGAGCTAAGTAATAGAAAGAAGAGTGAGTGATAAAGGGTTTATAGGGATTAAGCAATAATAACAAAATGATTTCAAAATAAAAGTAAAAAAAAACGTGGTTATAAAAAAAAAAAACAAAAGTATTTTCACATGAATCAAAATGCGGGTTTCAGCTAGTAGTCTTATAGAATATCCATTTCCAATAAGATGCTTTATTCGAGAATAGTTCTAGCGCATATTAAAAACCTGCTTATGTATAAAAAATAAATTTGTTAAATATCTATAAAATATATCAAGTGTGTGCGTATTGAACAAGCTGTTGTCAATTCCCTGTGGCTCTTATGAATACCGAAGCAAAAGCAATTTCCGAAATTGAGTTACTTTGTATTAAAACAATGACATGGGGCTCTACTTAATTAAGCTTTAGTGAAACGATATGCTCACTGATTTAAAACTCTCGTATCATAAGATTAATGATTATATTACGATCTATATTTAACCGCAAATCAGAGATAATGTTTTTTTTATTATCTACTACTACTTTTTTTCCCAACTACCTAATTACCGGTCAACGTGCTAGACAGTTCTTTACAGCCTCGCTAGGCTTTAAACGCTCAAGGCACTCAGCCATATAAAACCTAACTCAAGGGTGCGAAAATAACCAAACCTTGGCTTCAGTTGTAGTGCGTTACACACCAATACCTTGGAATTGTATCGGGCTAATTAGACATACGAGCTAAGATAACCAACCATCGTTGGTGGGATATATATATATAACTTTCATATATACCGTACGAACACATATATCGATAGTTTTTAATTTATTTTTAATCTAATTTTTTTATTGTTCTTTGATTTAAAGCAAGTAATCTAATTAAACGTTTACCACGCCCTCGTAACCACAGATCACTCCGCCATGGTCTGGGGGTAAATTTCGCTACCACACACCAGACTAGGCCCCCCTCGGCAGCGACTCAAGCCTAGGTCCGTTCCCTCGGCATGGAGCCCTTGAGTACGCTGCTCGCGCGATACAGTGACACAAAATCTTACATCACTGCGACAACATTACACATATCACCTCCACACACGTCCACGCATATACGCTTACACATGTAAGTGGAAGGGTTTTATTTTTTCCCCTTATCAAACTGAAAGAGTTTAGAATATTATCCGATACGAAATATATATAAGAGTTGTTGAGGTATGTATGCTTGGTACACATATATGTTTTAACTACTCATATATGTATGAATAGTTAGCTTAGCTTAGGTTTGCTCAAAGATAGGTAGCGAATTGCATGTATCAGGCAACAGCCAAAGCCGAGGTGTGCCGTGCACCCTTGAGCTAGTTGTCAAAATAAGATCGGCTGAATGCCTTAAGCGCTCGCCTTAGTAGTCCGGTGAAGCTGTTAAAACCTTGCTTGATCAATAGAGTAGTGAGTTCGAAAAAAAAAATTAAACGTTTCATCTAATATCTTAAATAAAAATTCATTTATTAAATATTGGAGCTTATATAATTGACTATAAGTAGAATAAAGAATTAAAAAAGCTATAAAGAATGCTAAATACAATTTCAATACTAGACATACGCACTCTTATACGATAGACAGAGAGAGAGAAAGAGTTGCATATAATGCTTTTCGCTTACGTGACGATTTCTACCAGCTCCTAACACAAGCCGCGTTAAGTGGGTACTTACATTCCAATAATGTACGTTACTACGAGTATCACGTTACATTGTATTGAATTCTTTATATGAGGCTACTTACCATAAAAGACGTCGCATTATCCTATTTTGAAAAACAAACATTTTCTATGTGATCATTCCAATTGGTCAATTCCGACTAAGTGCACAGATTTGAAATTCGCTAACAAGTAGAAACAAACACACTCTGTGTACAATTAATCATGATAGGGAATGTAGACATCATTAGCTTTGTTCGGTCACGCATTACAAACGCAGGGCGTCAGGGATTTACGAATGAAACTATGGGGTTTTTATGTATGTTTTTTTATACATTCCTTCGCACATTACCATTAGCAATGAACTAGATTATGTTTGAATGTGTAAATATAATTAGAGAGTTTACTTGTGACCGATTTTGACGACGATGTTACTGGCAGAAGAGTGTTATCTAAAATATATATAACTTCGTCTGCGTGGAATAATTACTTTGAGCTAATGTTAACACGCAGCGGGAGCTCTCAAGAGGAAAAAAATCCCGATTTTGAAACATTCTTCATTGCTGCTCCGCTCCTATTGCTTTTAGCGTGATGATTTAGCATAAAACCTTCCTCAATAAATGAGCTATATAAAACTGAAAGAATTTTTCAAATCGGACCAGTAGTTCCTGAGATTACCCCCTACAACGTCACAAACTCACAAACTTTGCTTCTTTATAATATTAGTAGATAGAATATTATAGATTATGCCTTTTCATAGGGGATGAGTGGTAATGTGGTAATAACTTTGGTCTCGCAATAAATATACTAATGTCGTACAAGAACGTACTAAAAACACGTCTTCATCGAAACAATGATTATGCTAATTAAATCAATTAATATCCTCACATTACTACATTATTAAAGTACTCTACGTTGCTGAACCTGAATATAGATTCAAAGTAAACATATTACGATGTAAACCGATAAATTATGCAGTATCTTTGAAGTGGCAGAAGTTAATAAATTAGATCGTTACCTATTCAATTTTGTCGGATTATCTTATCGAGGAGTTTGCGAGTCGGCGCGAGATAGAGAATAACAACACATACCTTCGTAAATGTTTCCACAACATTCTCGAACGTCCTATTAATATTATAAGCGAAAAAGCTTGCGGGGGATGGAAGGATGTTTGTTATTCTCTCACGCAAAAAGTACTTAACGAATTTCAATGAATCTTTTCAGTAATATATATATATATATAAACATCAGAATTACGCGTAGGTTATAATACATAATGATATTTTTTTAATTGACCAAAAAATAACCAATAACTGTCAAGTAAATATGAAAATTCGAGCGACTGGGCTATTTGGTGTTTGTATAAAACGTTTAAGTTTGGGTTTAATGAAGCTAATGTATGATATCACAATTTATAAAGATACAGGCGTTAAATAAAATGGATGTGGGTACTTTATATGAAATGGGATTATAAATAAATTTAGTGAAATATACCTCTATCTCTATGTATATCATTAAAAAATATAAATATATATGTAATAAGAATAAATTATGTATGAGTATGCACTGATATTCGTATCATTAAAAAAATGTATTAATCTAGGTCTTTTAATCTGGTCACACTTTTAATCGTACTTGTTTTTGGGAAACAACGATGTTTAAACGAATTTATACATTTAAATAGAATTTAAAAAAGCTATCATAAGCTACCTAATTACAATAAATTGGTAGAAAAAAGTATGTTCATCGTAAAAGTACCACTAAAAGTTGAGGGATTTGGTTGACTTATCTAATAGAGTTAGAAAAAAATAGCATATTCGTCAAGCAAACGTCCGTATCTTTGCTAGTTTTCTACATAATTTTTAACACACTATTGTTACGACTTTTGCTACGACGCCATCTTTTTTCTTGCAAACTTACTTTGAAATTCGAAATTTAAAAAAAAACGAACAAGACGTTGATTTCAGTCTCGTGTCGTCGGCAACAGTGGAAAAAGCTTAATTGGTTTCGTTAGTTCGTAACTATGCGGCTGCAAGTCCCGTCTCCGCCGGACGCGGTAACGTGATTATGTAGATACACCTCTCTGCCCGCCCCTCGGACCCGGCAGATAGCGTAATGACACTAATGACTAACTCGGCTCGTCCGCAGATTAAAATATTTCCCGTAATTCCCAATTTGTCACGGAATTAGCTTCGTAATATTTTTTACTAACCGTATTTATATCATTACGAAGAAGTAAAGTTTATGCAATGTAATCTATGAAATTACTACTACATTACTCATTCAATTTTGCTCTCGCGTAATATCGATTCTGAAAATTCTCTTACTATGGGAGATAAAGGCTGTTTTCCCTTTTTAAATATTATTAAATCGTACACTGTGATTAACGCAAACGAAGACGCGGGTTATTGTTAGTACTTTATATTCATATCAATTACTACTGTTGGCATTGAAGTACAAATATAATTAAAGTAAAAGTGTCTCCTATATTGTCTATTCGGGTTATAGTTATGAAGTTAAACATTTTATAAAAATTCGAACGTAAAAAATGAATACCTAATAACTTCCTACATAATAATGTCGGAGGTCTGGATGTCAAAATAAAGAAGAAAACAATAGTCAATTAGTACTTAGACCACAACGTAATTTAAAAATTATACAAAAAGATCGATAACTCCAACAACGTTTGACTGACCGTTACAAAACTTCATACAAGTATTGTTTCATAGACAAGGACTTTCATGCAATCAATTTAATACAACTCGCTGCTAGATGGCAATACAATCATCAGCATCGCCTGTAAGAGGCCCACTGGCCTCTTCCCAAAGGAAGGTATGGGGATAATCACCACGCCAGTCCATGATATATTGGCGATTTCAAGCTCCGAGAAATCCACAGTTATATATTTTTCTTACATATGGTGGTACTAGAAGAACATGTCTCAGGTTCAGGTTTTCACACGATGTTTACCTTAACCGTGGGCTGATATCGTTACCAAATTAAATTAGTTAATATAAGCGAATTCCGTAAAAATCATTGGTACGTGCAGGGGTTCGGATATATGGACATCGGATTGATATTCCACCGGTCAAATCAATAGACCATCAGAACTTTGGCTCTGGGATGTATATTATTGTTACTTAGTTTTATATTGCAATTTAAAGCGATCGAAGCCAAGAGTGATCGCTAGTAATTGTAAATGTAGTAAACAGTTTCGCATCCGATACTTCTAATTTGATCAATGCATAAAATAGGATTTCGATATTTTCTTTCATTCCCAGTTAATTTTCCGGCGTCGGCGCGACGGTGTGGAGCCGACGGTTTGGCGCCTTCGCTACAGCAAATTGCATGATTAATGTTATATTCAAACCACGTCGTACAAAACAGAAGTGTTTTATCACTAACCGGATCTTTTGATTCATTTACTAGAAAAACTTTCTGATGATATTATAGCCGATTTAAGACAACGTAAAGGTAGAGCTAGGTACTTCGCACGGGCAAAGAGGAGTATAATACATGCAAAGTGTATGCAGAAACTATTTATACAGGAAAACTGTAATGCTCGTATATAGTAAAGTGGTCCAGTCCAAAAAGTGTTTGCTGAAACTTACTGACCTCACGAGGCGTTTCGCATGTCCTAAAGGAAAAAAATACAACAATAGACTTATGGTTTAGATGAAGAAAAACTTCGTGAAGAAGCTATAATAGGTAGCTTCGTAGATACTGTCAATTTCAGGTTGGAAATTGATTGCCAAGCAACTATCGATGAGTTATGGGTTTCCATTGAAAACATTGTGGTGAGTTTTATTAGCTAATGTTATATATGCCAATATGCGTTTGTTTATTTGAACTATTCAGCGGATCATTAGGAAATTTTACATACACGTTGTCAGGGGTATAGAAAAGAAAATAGGGTACACTTTATTCAGACTATAGTTTTGTTTCTGAGAGCTCAGATCTACATTAAAGCGAGCAAAGCCACGGGAAAAGTTAGTCGTGTATATTTGAACACATTACGACTTAATGCATGCTGAGATTGTGCTTAAATGCTATTAAATTACTGATAAAAAACTGTCGTGCTTTATATTATTTGCAAAAATGTCTACATTGTGTTTTTAAGTACACTAATATCAATGGTTAAAATTGATCTTCGAGAGGGACCGCTATACGTTCTTTAGCAGTTGTGGTCACGAGGATTGTCGGTGCTGGTATATGTCCAGTATGGTGTTACCCTAAAAACGTATTAAAAAATTTCTAATATATATTCTATAACAGCATTATTATATTTGTATGTTGATCCACGCATCGTGGTGCGAGGACTTTTAAGCAAGTTCAAAATATTCACCTACAAATAATGTACAAACAAAATTAAGCATTGCGGAGCAGCAGCTAGCGGGGCTGCTAGGGTACGTACAGATAAACGATGCACCCTATTATGACCAGTCGTGTAGTGATGTGCCATTGCACTGGATATCGCCACTGATTTCTGCGATAAAATAAATCAAAACTCACACATGGTACAACAGGATACAATTTTCTGGGACCTTTAATTTAGACATTCATTGATTGCTTGTAATTTGTCATGAATAATTATATAATAGGGAGTATTAAAATTGTGTCAGTGACAGAGAACTTAGCAGTAATAGGTCAACGTAGTAAGGCATGCTGATTATGAATCATAACAATTAAGAGATAGGTATAGCTGAAGAACGGTAGATAGGTGTAGACGCAAGCGCAGAGTTTTTACCAAGTATACTATATTTTTTCATACTATATACTACGATAATCTCTAACAGACATGTCATAAGGAGGGATAAAATTCATATAATTAGAAGTATGTTAAGTATAAAATTGATAAACATTTACTAGTGAAGATTTTACGGCACACGGACCATATCACATACATATTAAGTTATATTATGTGTAAGAAAAAGAAACTAAGTTACCTAATCTTCAAGGTTGAAGTATAAACAACATTAAAAACATTCAAGAGTTATCGACGTAATATCAGACATCACTAAAATCGTGCCCTCGGTAACTGCGCCCTTGCACTTCGGAAGGGTAAAGCTGAATTATTGTTTAGAGGGACGCGAGGGGGGCGGCTTTTAAACCGGGGAAACCCCAGCCATTGTGCATAACCGATTTCCAGCTGTACGCCATTTTAATGTCCTTCCGTGGACTACGTGCGTGTGAGTGGTGTTTGGTGCAATTGGAATAGTTAATTTAATTACCTTTGTGAATTATTTTAACATTTTGGATCCTTCCATTTTGGCTTACATTTATAGGTTCTTATTTCAACGAAGATAGTAAGACGTTAGAAGCCTAAGTGGACTGTCTCTCAATTGTAGTGTGGGAACACACGTACGTATATGTGCTTAGAGACAAAACAAAATTTTTGCTAGAGAGAGGTATACTGATGGACATTAGAACATAGACAACGTATCATAGACTAACACAATGCTATATGGTTTCATCAAATTAGTACCAGAATATTACCCACCATTAAACTATAATTAAAAGTTACACAACTTGAGAGTGATTTTTTATTTTTGAAGTGAAACTTCTAATGCGACTTCTAACAAGGTTGCGTTAACGTTTAACGCTACTATGGAGGGGGTATGAAGGCACCGTTGCGTTAAACGTTCAACGCTCCAGGGGAGGGGGAATAGAAAGAGACAGAGCGAGAAAAATAATCAAACATTTCGTATTTTACTTTAGTTATGTTAATCACATTGTAAATGTTATAGATTTGGATATTTCTACACTCGAAAATGATAATTAAAGGATGCGATCAATTGTGGATTGTAAGCAACGTTAATAAAGTTTGTCTTAAAGGAACATTATTTCACTAAAAATCAATTTCTACCACTTCCTATTTTAATTTCCACATTACGAAGTTTCACTTCTTCAAGGGCCTCCACGCACTATTTTTATACCTACTACATTTCTTACTTCTGTTAATATTAATTTGCAATATATTAAAATGATTTAATAAGACAATAAAAAAACTCCCCACGCAAGACATTAATCGAACTGGTTGGAAACAATAACAAGGAATATAAAAACGATAGCATTACAGCTGGCCATGATATAGTTACGCATAGAATGGTACATTGAAATTAGTAGGGCCAAATCCAAAACAGAAAGTAGAGGAAAAGAGAAGAAAAACACGATAAACTATCGCATCGTAAACGAGAGTGATAGTGTATGTCTCATTCTGACAGGCTTGGAAAGGATACATACGATGTGTAGCGATTACCTATTCTGTGCTTATAAGTTTCGTTTGTTAAATCAAACATCTTTTAACTTGGACCAAACGTGATTTTATTTCATGTTTATCATTATTTGTCTAAAAAATATGTCCACGACTATGTGTGCGTAACGGGGTTGAAAGGCTTTTATTACAGTTCCGCGTATTTTTCGTATTGTGGCCATTTGAAACTGAAAGGGTGGAGTTTCGAGTATCGCAGTCGATGGCTTTTTGCGGAAACCATGCACTTTTCCCATTGCCCTGGGAAGTATACTGCTTATAGCATTTTTTATTTATATCAGTATAATTTTTTTAAAGCGACAATTGCTGTGTGGTTAATGGGTTAACGTTATATTGTTCATCTTTGCTCGGCTAACTATCACTGTCAGGTTGGAAATCTTTTGCCAAATACGTGTAAACGTGTCCCGGTAAACGCACATGAGAGTCAAACCCTGCACTACCATCTTATTCAGCCGTCATCTAATCGAAGGGCGAGATTGTGGTCTAAGACTGAAGTACTAAAACAGCTTTCGAAACTCATTTAATTATTACATAGCTCAATATAAATAATAGTACTTCGGCTAGTACGTTTAATTAAACAGTGGATTTCCGATTCCCGATGGAGCAGTAAACTTGTAATTGACTCAGCTTGTTTCGAATGTTTGTTGGTCTTCTGTTTACCGGAAGTGATGATTTGAAACACTAATGTCTTATGGTAGTTTATACATTTTGAATCTTAGTGAATATAATTTATCATGATGCAACTATATATAGTAATGATTTATAGGCTAGCCGATGACTAGAATCTCAAACTTTAAATGATAATGTAACAGAATATGGTAGTAGTACAGAATCTAGTGTGGGAGTTAGTTCCGAGTATAGCTGGCAGAATATTTTCCTAGATATTGAGGGATGTTTTTTTTTATTTGGACGCAATTAATCACGCGCAACCTTAAAAGTATCGAATTACCATGAAACTGTTGATTGGTTTATCTTAGATTCTGAACCCACGTCGAAGTGTCCCACTGAGCTAATGCCAGATATACGATATGTAAGTAATTAAATAGCACTCACTCATAACTTGGAAATCCGTTAGGGGACCTATTGATATATTCAACCGGTACAGTAATATATGTACACGAATAAAAAGAGAATTAATAACGGTCGCTGTTTACAACCAATACATAACCTAACTAATAACTTCGTATATACAAAGAAAAACAAGTTTATTACTCATTGTCATAAAAACAAATGATTTACACAACAGACGCAACACAGAAAGTGCTGCTGGCCAAAGATAATGTTTTTCTCATAACACTCATCTCTTAAACTTACCACAATGACGTCACAAACTATGTAACACGAGTATAAGGAACTGGTCCATAACAAATTCGTCCGCCCATTTAGCGACATTAAAGAGCGTTTATCGAGTTTTAGGGAGCGGCGAAGGAGACGTTGGGGGAGGGGTACGCGATCATTTTTGGATTATGACTGCCCCTGCAGATACGGGAATTAATTTGCGAAAGTGCCACTTTACTCTGATCCCTGTCATTTGAACGGAACTTGAATTTTCTGTACACTTGTTCTCGGTTATGTGTAAAGGACGGGTCAGGTATACTTGGACCGGTCATAACTGGACGTTCTTTGAGGGTTTAGGCCCGTTGCAGCGTGTTTTAGGGGAGCTATGATGTTTTTGCTTAATTAGTAGGGCAAGTTCTTTGCTGATAAGGGGTTTGTTGTTAGATTACATAATGGTAGTATGTATACGCTATATATACTCTCTACCGCTCAACACTTTACACATATATTCTCCGTTATTTTTTTAACTAAAGTTAAATAGTAAATAGTCCTTATTTTGCAATTTGTATTTGTTTCCAAATAACCCTCCATTGGACATTAAAAATTAATTTCCATTTTTCCCTCAGCAAATTATCATTTACATTTAAAATTTGAATAGAAAGGGAGGGACAACTTTTTGGCGACAATCTGCGAACTGATATTCTGTTTTTCTTATACTTTTAGCTACTTGTGGTTTTGTCAGTTATTTAGTGCTACAATGGTGATGTTTCAGATAAAATATATTTATCTAGGAAGAAAAAGTATACCTACCTATTATTTTAGATACGATCGGCATACTTTATGAAGGAGCATAACCCTTTGATAATTGTTGTAATTAAGATCTGAATTGGAGTGTGTTTGGACACTGTGAAGGTTGTAGTGGCTTCGAATACGGCAGTAAGACGGAGGTATTGGTAAAGGAAAACATCGTAATGCGATCAAATGATGAGGGCAGAGTTTTATCTATTACCTACTTGGTTAGCTACAATCGTTAAGTTGAAAATTTGTTACCAAGTATAGGAGTATTCGGGCAGGTGTGAGCCAAACTCCTTCTTGGTTTAGCTTATTATATAAGGTTACATCATACTTTAATCATCATTTGAATGCAGAAACCTTATTCAAAATATAATCCATCAAGAAGTTCGATTGAAATAATTAAGTAGACAAATAAAAATGAGGGATTGTGTAAAATAGAATAAAATACGCCATACCGTTCGTTTTTATACCTTAAATAAAAGTACCTGACCGTAGCAAAATATTAAAATGCGATATTAAAAGAGGGTCCGTATACAATAGAACGCGCAGGTATGTAGGCGGCGCCGGTATCATTCAAAATGTGACGGGAAATGGAAAAATCAAAATTCGCATCCGCCATTCAGAATATCAGATAAAAGTAACGCAGATGCGAAGGGTGGGAACAATGAATGGTTCGCCATGACCAGGGCGTTTCGTTTTAGTTAAATTTTACGTAGTATCAACAAGTACAATCAATAATTTCTACCTTCATAAATATTCGGTTACCCTTTTGGTCAATTTTTTCGTTCTGTGACAATTAAACAAAGAGGTAGTATTGAAATCCAAATAGAATAATATCATACATGGAAATAAAGGGACTGCACCAAAATTGTTAACAAGTATTCCTTACTTCGGGCGAAACTTTTATATTGAAAAATGGGGGAGCCAACAATGCCGTTCGGAGTAATGAAATATTTTGGATATTTGTATATCAATCCTCTTTAAAAGTCTATATTAACGTGACCAGTAACAAAAGAACTTTGGATATTAAAATTTACAACAAAATCTACAACTGGTTGGGTGTCCACTTATATTGGTAAGAGAAATTCTTTCGAAGCACGTCCGCTGTTGAATTTTTAATTCCACAGTTTAGAGGATATTTTTGTTGGAGATTTTTTTTGGATTTAACTTTTTAATGGTGGCTTTTTATTTTAATCTTAAGGGATTCGCCTGTTAATTTTTTATCACATTAACAGTTGATCTATATCGTGGTTAAAGTAATAAATTACTTTAAAAATAAATATTATAAAATATTCTTTCATTGAACATTGTATACACATATGAAGCTATAGAAATGCTTATCTGTGCCGTGTTCCTTATAAATAATAAAATAAAATAAACTTTACCTCCAGGGCTGATGATAACGATGCTTTCTCCTGCTTCAAAGTTTCCACGCGGCTTTTGTATTGTAGCAACGATCTGACTGTCTCTTCCATCCTGAAACAATTAGATAGAGATATATATGTTGATGCATGAAACTATGCTATTGGGCTGGTGAAGCTGTTAAGACCTTGTTAGGTCAATAGCGTAGTCAGTTCGGGAAAAAAACTGTGCTATTGGCGAAGCAATTGTACTTTTGGTTGAATGGAGTTATATGTTATTGATTCTATTATTCATAATATTATTTAACTCCATTATTATATAAAATTATACACTATTTCCTATTGGATAAGGTATATTATATATTCAAATAAATCTACTTTGTTATATAAACGGATCAATCTTGTGCAGAAGCATAATCTCCTAAGCTATTTGCATGTACTATGCGAAAGAGAGATAGGCTAACATTTCTGTTGTGTGAGAAAGAGAGGGTATCCCGTCGGAAGCGCACTTGAGCTTCGTCGCCACTTCATTAGCGGACGACATCCGTCAACTGTGTCTCGCCACTGACAAATGACGAGTTAGTAAACGAGTTCTTTTTTCAAAATGTTTATTAAAAAATGTTATCTATATAAATATGTATTGAAATTTAAATGTTTGTCGTTTTAAACAAATAAATATATATTTTTTAAATTTAACCCCGGAGATGGTGAAAAAAGGGAGGAAAATTTGTGTGAAAATCCATATTTCTTCGTTAGTCAACCTATCAGCTTTTCTTTTATATGCATATATATCTATACATATAATAAAAATGAAGCGTCTGTATGTAATATCAAAATAAAAAATAAAAATTATATTTATACAAGATTTCAAGACGTCAAGCTCAATCATTGTTTTCAGTTCAACATTATAATCATTATTAGTACATAGAAGGGGTCTTTCTAAGTTATTAGATCATAAACGTATCACTTATTGACATGGGCATATAATATCATTATAATAATATATTTAAGTCATTGTTTAATTAGTTCCTTAAACGGTTAAGGTTCCAAATATGTTGCTGATGATATTACCCTCATTACAGACACTGTTAATATTTATATATCTAATGTATACGTTACATGTTACTGTAAGTAACGTGCATGTCGTACTTATAATTGTATTTAAAGAGCATTTCTATAAAAAAAATTTATGTCATTAGTGGCAAACGAACAAGTTGGTCACCTGCTGTTAAGTGATCACCACCGTCCATGGACACTAACAACACCAGAGGAGTCGCAAGTGCGTTGCCATCTTTTGGAGGGAAAGGGAGAGGAGAGGGGAGGGGAGGTGGGTCTCCGGCGCTCTCACTGACCGAACGAAACGCAATAATGCAAGCACTGTTACTTCACGTCGGTTTTCTATGAGAGGGTGGTACTACCCCGGGCGAGCCGACCCATTCATGCTGAAACCAATAATAGTTTCAGCGTGGCTCTACCACCATTCAGCAAAATTATATATGGTCTCACAATTTTATATTTCTTTAATGCATTTTTTTCAAAACGCGTGCGTAGCTGCGGGTACAGCTAGTATTAAATAAAGAGTCGAAAATAATTTCTGCGTAGAAAACTTGCGAAGTTGCGGTAAATACCTAGTTATTACTAAAGTATATAATAAGTTGCGCAATATATCACGAATGTCATACCAATATACAATCAAGTAACGCTAAATTGTGAATACAAAATAAAACCCACTATATGTTAGTCCTAAGATCGCTCCAAAAACTCTTACAATAAGCTTATAATTCAGTCAAATAATTTACCGACCGTGGTAGAATGTAAAGCTGGAAAGTCTTTTTAAGCCGGGTTCAATCGCTAATACTTAAAACAAAACCGACGTCACAATCATTCCGTTCCGTTTTAATTATTAATAACTAGCTGACCCGTGCAACTTCGTCTGGATCGAATCGGTTATGTAATTATTTACGATATCACATTAGAAACCTCAAAAGTAACAGTATTTCTCCACTATTTAATGGATGCTATTATACATATAAACCTTCCTCTTTAATCACTCTCTCTATAAAAAAAACCGCATCAAAATCCGTTACGTAGTTTTAAAGATTTAAGCATACATAGGGATATAGGGACAGAGAAAGCGACTTTGTTTTATACTATGTAGTGATACGGCATTGAGAGCACAGATTATGTTGTATTATATTATAACGTTCAACCGCGGGCAATACCGCGTAAAACTGAACGTACTTATTGTTTTTAAATATTTTAAATATTATATTAAGCAGATTTTATATTTTATTCATAATCTTGTGTTATTCGGCCCTATATTTTATAATTTTGGTGGTGTTCTACGTAATATAGTTTGGTTATTGTGCACAAGTAACGTGGATGGGAAATAATACCAGGGAGCATGGATTCTGACTTGCCACAGATAAGTTCTATCAAGACGGCCACCATCTTGTTAGTTCATTGAAATGATCGCAAGATACTTGTAATATCATTTTACCTTTTCGACAATGACAGTAATAATCTACTAGAACACTGCTTGTTAAAAATAAAGAAGAAATGTTTTTTTATAATTTAGCGTGCATTAGTAGTATTTTGACCATGATCTTGTTCAAAACAATTTTAGTTGTTAGCAATTGTAACAAAAGTATACATACTTAGTTGAATTTAGGGGTCAACCATATTAAATAAAAATTAACAAATAACGTAATGATTGGTTAATGGTTACGTGTTTACATGCCGCGGCAACCGATATAGGTTTGAATACTACAATGTGCCTCAGATATCGCTAAAAGAAACCATGGTAATGAAAAAAAAAATTATAGTCATTTTTTTTTCTTAGCCTGGGTAGCTATCTACCCTATATCTGTAGTTAGGCATCTATTGGTGTGTTCCGACAGAGCTCAAGTAACTTGAGTTTACCATCACGTTACGTTGTGGCCAAACCATAAAGAGTAATGGAAAGCATTCTTACTTATTGTTTGTTTATGATGCATGATATTTTGCATGCATATTGTGAATATTGTCAGACGTACAGAAAAGGACTTATGGTTTATTTCATTTAGAATAAAAGTACCATTCCTGAGGGTTAGGTGAAATCTACATTAACGCAGACGAAGCCACAAACATAAGCTAGTAAATAATATAAAAAGAACACTTACTTGAGATTAAATAATTATCAATATGTTTTGTTAATTATTGAAAAACAAAACGTTTGTCAAAAATAGTTGCTTATTATTTAATTAACATCCGTTGAATTGAAAGTGAAATAATGAAAACTTTGCTATTTTCTAGTCATTTCAACTCAAATTGTTAGTATTCAAGATTTTATAGTCAGCTGTTGGAACGTCTCACAGTAAGTCGTTCTATTGTTAAATACTGAACTTTCATTTAAACTCCGTTGACGCTTCAAAGCACACTTTATAGATTAAAGAAAATTAATCCGATTCCAATTCATTATTCGAAAGATCCACCATACGTTTATTACAGAGCGCAGAAAGGAATTTAATTCATTTCTTGAACAGATACTGTATAAATCGAACTTTTCCAATAACTCTGTATGAAACTGGCTGGATAGAGCCCGTAGGTTTGCATTATTCCTTTTTCAAACATGATCTTCGATTAGAATTTAAAATTTGAACAGTAACGTTTCATTGTTCATAACGCTCTGTAAGATATTACGTATATAATTTTTTATCGTTAGATGTTTCCAAAGAGGTTTTTTTGTTTATAAGAAAATGAGGATCCATTATCGAGGTTGACTTTCAAATTTTTGTAAGCAATAATAATAGTCAAAGTTGATTGGTTATTACGGAAATTAGCATTGTATAAAAAAAGAACGTAATTCAAGCTCCCATCGAAAAGGTTACGCAAAAAAGTTTTATAATAACTCTACAAAAAAATTTTACCAACATGAAAAATTGTGCGTTTTCGCAAATTTCCCACGTGTAATATCTAGAAAACGAATTTGTTGCGGGCTCGGGTCGATCACCCTGTCTACGGGCGTCCGTGGCTTATTACACTCTAATTTAATGTTTTTTTTTTTTTTAGACTAACGCTCTTTTTTATGTATATACAGAGTGTTTATTGCCGCCAGTCACGGCAGATTATCGATCGATGTGGGCACATTTTTACTTACTTTCTCCGTTTGATTGATTGTTATGCACATAGTTTTGATTCTGTGCATTTTTTTCATAATATATGCGATATAATTAATTAGAAAGTGACTCTCCGGCTATACGTCAAAAAAGTATCTTGGGAAACCGAATACAATACTTTTTATAACAATACAAGCTGTAACTTACGGTTTTACTCACGTTTAGGTATTGAATTTTCGATCCCAGACACCCTGCGCCACAACACACGAGCCGTTCGCACTATTGCTTCGTTATTGTTTCGCTTTTTTTTTTTTTTTCTCGAACTGACCCCGCACACCAGACTAGGCCCCCCTCGGCAACGGCTCAAGCCTAGGTCCGTTCCCTCGGCGTGGAGCCCTTGAGTACGTTGCTCGCGCGATACAGTGACACAAAATCTTACATCACTGCGACAACATTACACATATCACCTCCACACACGTGCACGCATACACGCATACACAGGCAAGTGGAAGGGTTTTATTTTTTTTCCCTTATCAAACTGAAATAGTTTAGAATATTATCCGATACGAAATATATATAAGAGTTGTTGAGGTATGTATGCTTGGTACACATATATGTTTCAACAACTCATATATGTATGAATACTGAATAGTTAGCTTAGCTTAGCTCAGATAGGTCGCGAATTGAATGTATCAGGCAACAGCCC